>JACCGJ010026006.1:0-20226 GCA_013407085.1 Atriophallophorus winterbourni | reverse complement strand
GTCAATATTTTAATCGCTAACTCTCTAAATGAAAAACTAATAAAATTAAATTCTTTAAATCCATTTAATTTATCCATGCATTGTGCCAACAATATCTAAACAACGAACAAAATGTTCGATCAAGGTCAAGTCAGACTTCATGAAGCGAACTAATATTTGGTGCAGCTATAATATTGCCCGATAAAATTTTGTCTGGTTGAAAACATGTTGTTTATAAACAATCGGATGAGGGTAATTTGTTTTTAACGCTTTGCTTCTGACACAGAATCTTAGCTTGAATAACGCTGTCATTAAAATGATCAGGTTTATATCACGTTGACCATTGAAATCCTTAGCTGGCTAACAACTATACGAACCATGGTAGGTGTTGATCTAGTTTAGATAGTCCTGCACCCCTTGTATGCTGTTAAATCTCCTAAAAACTTTGGTTGTGTGTGATCAACATTCTGCTTCCGTGATCCGTGTGCACAATTGGCTGACGTAATTTTATCCTTATCCGTTGCATAATCGGACGCCTGATTGTGAAAATGTTAGCCTCAACCACCTTGTTTACCGGATTCTTAACACATTTTATTATTTTATCCGCCACAGCGTGAATATGCTCCGTTTATGGTTTACCAACCATCTTATTACATCTACGTTATAAGGATTACCTAAATGACCCGTGTCGTCTAAATCTTTGTTCAGTGTTGAATTTCTGAATATCGATTTGGTATTTACTTGAATCGCATGAGCATGGCCAGATTCGCTTTTGTGTTCGTTTATCGTTGCGCTAAGTTCTCTAGAAATCTGCATGAAATAATCGCAGGGGTAAACCTTGCGGTTGATTTGATATGCCCAATTCGCTGCACCGGCTGCAAGTGACTTCAGATGCATCAAGACAATCCGTGTGTACTGCCTATTTTCAATTTACTTGTTTAACTGCGTACTTCAAAAATCTACTTTTTCGATCAGAGGCGACCTTGACGTAGATATATAAATCGATGCTCGCGAATAATGTATTTCGTTTTTTTGAGTTGAATATTTTACACTCTTCAATTGGCGTTTAATTAGGCTCTCGTGATACCCATGATCAGCTTGTTGATAGCCAAATTCTGAATTGGCTCACTTTTAATCGGTGGCGTCGCTATACTTGTTTTTAAATTAAAAAACAGAGATTTCGCAACGCACTCAAATGATGTTTACAGATGCACATTGATTTATAAACTTTCTCTTCTTTATTATTTGGTAAAAAATAATGGACTTCGGATAAATCCAGCTGAAAACTCCAGTAGTACAGTTTTGTACAGCATCAGGTTGACTACAGTCTTGTTTCATGGCATGCTGTAGGATCCTCAGCATTCAATGTTTTGTCACTTATTTCAAAATTTGTGCACTTCTCGAATAAATTCAATAATTTAAATTGCTGTTTAGTAATTATTTTATTATCAGATTTATCCAACAAAGTCTTATTGGAAGAGCATGGAATTTTATCGAAATTTATTTTACGGTTTTCTGCTAAATGCTTCGACCCTGTGGCTAGGAGATCGGCTTACTTTCCGTAAACTCTGCAAAATCTCACTTCGCTTAATTCTGATTGCAATTTTGACCTCGAGTAAAAATCTTTGAAATTGTCATTTATCATGATTTCATTGACCTGTTGGATCGGTTGCATTAAAAGCACGCCAGAGAATCTTTCGGCTGTCTTCGTAGAACAGCATGTATTATACGAAGATTTGACTGATTGTTCGATGAACACAATAACTTTGCAAATCATTATTACATTAGTGCACGATTTTAAGAAATATAGACAAGGTTATTGATCGTAATAACTATCTAGGATGCACTGAGGTGTACATCAGAACGGCATCTTAGTCAAATATTTACTTTCATTTTTTAAACTGAAGTTTGAACGTTGCCGTTGACCGTTTGCATTAGGCATTTTAAAGGCTAATTGCACAGATCTAGATTCAACTTCCTTAGTTGCCTTACCAACAAACTCCTACAACCGATATTCATCGAATTTAGTTCCATGAAAATGTCTCGTCGATCGGTTCAAATCATCTTTAAACATTTTTAAACATTTATTTAAACATTTTTTCTTCCATAATTAGAATGCGTGCAAATTATCTTTTTTTATTTCACAAGCCACTAAATATAGATAAATCGATATGACATAATAATCCGGCAAGGTTTTTTGAAAGTTCTGAGTAAAAAAATGGTTAATAATCTTTTTCCGAAATCATTTCAAGTTGGGTCTAAAATATGTGTTCTTACATTAATATATTCACAGGAGAATCATTCCATTTTCCAGGCTGAACTTATTTGATACTAACCAATCAAATAGCTTTTATTATTCAACCAATCAGAATTCAGTTCTCTATCTTCCTTTTTAAATAAGTAACTACGTTTTGAGTTATCCCATTCACCAAATAAATTAGAAAATATACTACAAAACAATGAAAGATTCTGTTTGGAATAATAGTGCAATTATGTTCAATGTGTCATTACCAGAAGCCGACGACGTTAATTTGGTAAGCGATGTTGAAAAACAATTTTTAACTGGCTCTTTTAATTTAAATTCAAAAATAAACTTTGAACATATGAAGAATTTCAAAACATGGTATATATTTGCTTTCAGTATCCCTTGCTAATTTTTAGAACTTCTATCTACAAATAATTAAAACGGTTTACAAACTTTATTGAGCATATAGTGTTTATACGGCAATAATGTTCCAAGAAATTCATATTTATCACAATCTAATTTGTATATGATCATCTACTATTCATTACGCATTGAAATATAATGCGTTCACTTTTGGAATTTCACTATCAGGTAGAGGTTGAAATTTCTAAGCTTGAGTCACATACAATATTTAATTCATGGTTTTTTAACAATTGCTTGCTCTCCAAGCTGGAACGGGTTGAGCAGAAATATCTAAGGGATTATGAGGTTTATCCGAAACCCGAACAATGAAGTCGATATAAACAACATTTAGCAACTTCAAAAATATAAAGCGTATAATGCATATTCTCAAAATTTATAGATAATTAAAACTTGTGACTTACAATGCATAACGGAAACTATACATTCAATGAAAAAATTACGGCGACTTTAGCTTTGTAACTATTGTTGTTTTCTTGTTCTAGAATAGACGATTATTTTGAAAGTAGAATATTGAAGCGGCTCTTGATCAAACGCTAAAAAGATTATTATTGATTAACGTATTGCTTTTTAATACGAACGAAGCTATTTGTTAACTTTTCAGCGTCTGACAGGGAATGAAACAATTACTTTAATCACTGTGTACAATGCATAGGAACATCGAATGAAAAGATTGTATACCAAATTATCACTGTTTCAAATTCCACTAAAGCTAGGTTTTTTTATAAACCATGGGTAACAATATTTTGGGCGAAAAGTCATTTTCTATAAATTTACCACTCCTAAATATTATTGAAAATATGCATTAGGTCATCATACCAAACATTCATGTTATTGCTCAAGGATTTATTGTTAAAATAGTGAACGCTATAAAACGCCACAGTATTACGATATGAAGAGAAATATAAGAAATTTTAATAATGATAATAAAATAATAATAATATTAATAAAAATAATAACATTAATAGTAAAAAGATATATTCGAGTGACACTTTCTCACCGCACTATCAAAATAGGTATCTTAGTTGGTGTCCTTCGTTAGACACAATTTCACAGTTAAATATAAAATTATTGGTTATCCCTCTTTGCGTAAAGTGACATAGACCCAGACGACACGATATTTCACTAAATGGAATATTGCGAAGTCGCACTACAGCTTTGTCACTATTTTATAAATCTTGTCTAAAATTATACCGCGTGCTCCATCTTGGATAATTATATTCAAATATCTCAAATATTCTCTAAAAGTAATCCAACAATCTACTGGCTGTCTCTGAGTATCCTGGAGGTGAATTTCACTGTTCAGATTTCTACTAATCCTCACTGCAAGATCTTTTCATCAATGCTGGATGCCAAGTTTCGGTTCCGAGTCCATATTTCCAAGAAATGATTTTTGTCAATTCATGTCTTTAATGTCATATTATCCTCCACCACTCAATTTTGCGTCACGATGTCCAAAGCACTTCGCGTTTCTCATAATCTAGAGCAGAATTGATTTGCGTCCCAATTTTTATGTCACCAGCTACCAGTAGCATTTTAGCTGCTATGGTTGCGAGTATATATGTTATGTCCCCAAGAAAATGAAGCGGCCCTCTCATGGATCATTAAAAAAATCCGTTGGTGGAATTACTCTTGCTTGATAACACTTCAATTGATATAATTATAGCTTAGCAGTCACACAATGCATTGTTTTTTTTCACAAGCACTCGGTGATTACTCTTTTAAACTATTTGGAAATGCCCAAGTAGCAAACGTAAATGCAGTTACCTGTATCAAACTCTGTTTTCATTAGAAGATTTTTGTAACGAGTGCGCTAAAACTATATCTTACGATTTCGAAAACAAATTATACTTATTATATTGTGAGAACATGCTTTGTAAGACTCTAGGTTTTATTGCCTTCATGATCGCGTCAATATTTTGAACAAACGATGATTACCACTGGCGGTTCGACAGTTAATTCTGAAGATGGGTGAAATCACCTCAGAAATTCAATCTTGTGATATCACTCTGAAGCAAAAGAAAAGCTAAACAGATTGTGAAAAGTATTTCTCAAAGCTGGCTACCACAGATCCTGAAGACATCCGGTTTGATGCTTCGATCAAGTGTTGCGTGATGACCTCTCGATCTTTCGATAATTTACTCAAAATATAGATTCTTAACTAGAACGAATGCTCGAAATGAACGAATAAATATTTGGGTATGAAAATTTGCTGTAATAATATTTGGGTGCATTTGCCATAAGCAGTAAAGTTACTGTTTATTTTTCATGTGATGACGTGAAATAGCTAAAAGCTTCCATGGCCTTTTTGTGATTCTGGCAAATAACCAGAATCCAATAGGGGTTATATTACGGAATTGATCATCCAATGATAAACTGCAACATCAATAAGAAGCAACATGCTTTTATTCACCTAACCTTGTTTCAGGATTTACGAAAATCTGACTTTCTTTCTTTACCTGTTGCCGGTGAACAGTTCGAAACCGGTTGATAATTATAATTGAAAGTTGAGTAATCAGAGCAATGTATTCGGTCAAATCGAGTATAAATACTATCATTATTCTTAGAGGCAAGGCAACGTAAAACAGGCATAAACTAGCCGACAAAATTAGAATAATTTCGAGAATCAAAAATATCAACATTTTCACGACATGCAATTCAATGGTTGAAGATAACTTTTACATATTTTTGTCCAAATTTGCAAATTTCTTGAGAGAATTCGTTCAGATTGCTGCATATTAACAAGAATTAACCAAATTCTCGGTTTAAAATGATTCATTAAAATTGGTCATGATAAAAATTTCTAATTGATTCACATTTATCTAATTTATTCCAAAAAGCTTTGTTGTTACATGGATTTAATTCCCTTACAATAAGACCACAATTTTGGCTGCCTTGTGCTTACATAATCACAAAAAACGCTAATCTGATTATATTATTTGAACATTTTAACGTTTTAAAATTACTTAAAATTACCGGTGATATTTACCTGGGGTTTCATCAAAATATTTCCCTTTGCATTCAAAACAGGGAAATTTTTTCAAGCCGAATTTAACCCTGTGAAATTTTTTTCTTCAATAAAATTGGACGCAGACCAGGTGATGTCATTAATTAAGCTGATTTTCCAGGCAGTGACAGCGATGATATTTCTTGCACAAAATTAATTATCCAGTGTGTTTCTTGTTCTTAAATTCTAGACGAGGAATTCATGTACGATTTCCGAAAAATAACATTTGATCTTAGGTCACTTGACACTACGAATAATGAATTCGGCTCAGAATCGGCGATCAATAATTCCACAAGTATGTGAAATATAATACAATTCCCGGAATCCAGAGTCGAATTTCAATCAAAAATCTTTTTGGGTATAATTTCTTTTTAATAATTCAAAGCGAAAATCAAGTATATAAAGGATTAAGTGTTTGAAGGTAAATATGAATTGAAAATTTAATAATTTGATTGAAATAATACAATCTTAAGGAATAAATATTAAAAATCAATTTCCTGTTTTCGTTAAAATCGAATTATTCCAAATGCAAAAGTTCATGTAAACTTAATTTGTCCCATACATAAACCACACGGTTCATTGAATTCATTCAATGATATTCTGTACTATGTAATGCGAATCCATTGTATCGTAATGGGATAGTATTAACCTACTAATAATACAATCCATTTATTTCAAAGTGATTCAAAGTGATCCATTTATTTATTTCAATAAAACCAAAAGGTACACATCTTTACACTATAGATTGCATATAATACGTGTTGACAAGTTTGCTCTATTATTGATATGCATACGAGATAATGCTAGTTATTTTCTTTCGGGTTTGCTTTACGTATCAAATTAAAAGGAATCAAATTTGCGTGGATTACGCAAATTCTCGATCGCTGTTGAAAATAAACATGCATTTTCTCATTTCGTGGTTGTCAGTGTGCACAAAATGTCTCTAATTATGAAGCGATTTTGTACAAATAAATCAACGTTAAGTAATTCTCATGATTCGAATTTACGAATTTTCCAACGTTCTTGAAAATATCGTGAATCAAGCAATTAAAAGTAAAACAATTATGCTCACAGACTCAACTGAAGTTTTGTTTCTGTGAAACGTTAAAAGCACCATGAAAGATAAACGTGTTTCATGAGCGAACTGTTGCGACATATCACTATGGACTTTCTAGAGTTATTCATACCGAGTAATAAGACTGCGCATCATGTAATCTTCATGTACGAAAAATGATATCCATCGTAGACAGACAAATGTCAAATATTTTGTGCTTTTAACTATTGTGTTTATGGTTCCGTTGGTTATCAAGCAGGTACCTGTTTTGGTGGTTCACGTAATCCAGTCTTACTTTTCATGGAACCTCGATATCGACACTGAGTGCCGATTTAAATCGCATAACTGATCAAAATCATCTGATAATGTGTCATCTACTAGTTGCTGTTTACAATTTGTAAAAGCTCATTATTTCGACAGTGTGAATAATGGTAGAAAATAAAAGTATAATAAAAGAATTTCAAATAATTCCATATGAAACCAATTTTTATCTCATACTTGGAAAGCAGTATGAAATATCATCAAAAAAATTGTGGTGGCCCAAAACGATTTTTTTAAAAAAAATAGTTTTATTGCTTCAGTTGATGTTCGCATCACTTTACTTGCTGTATCGGCTCGTCAGTCAGCTAAATAATCGAGGTTATTTAAGAGGGTTTTAAAATTTACACGATTTTGAAATGCTGATATCTTGATTTCATTGTTAACATTTTGCATAAATATTTCCGAATGCTTTCATAATTCCTTCATAACAATAGTGTAAATACAAGAGATATGACAACCGAAATGCGTCGATCATTTTAGTGTCTTGAGTATTGGAAAGGGAATCACTCTATTCGAAAATCTAGATTCACTGCATGAATCCTGCTTAACAGTGGCTTTTAACTATAACTTTGCTCAACTGTTGATAGGGCGTGTGTGATGGAAATGCATGCAAATACTGAGTTTTTTCGCTTATGCGTTTGACCCCATCTACGTGAGTGTGGAGGCATTTGATTGTGCAGGTACTGACCGGGTTCGTGCTGTTTTCACTCATCACGTAAGGGGCAGTACGATCAGGATCAGCAAGCATTGGTTTGCCAAAGTTTTCGACTCGGGAAAAATTATTAAATAATGTACCTGAAGACCAGTGATAACAATAGTGATTGTTCAGCGTAAATACGGGCCATACAAGCAAAACAATACAATTGTCTTTTCATTTGAAAACTCAAACGTTTATTTCGATGAAAAGGTTTAGCTTTTGCAAATTGATGTTATTTTTGACATGATAGATTATTACTTCTACGAGAAAAGCTCGTTTGCATACATTGATTACTTTGATTGATTACTTCTACGGTTTTCGCTTTGATTTGGAAACATTTTTTAGCAGAGACAATATGACAAACTAGAATTCTTTTGTCGGTGATTGAGTAACCGTGTTGCTAGTAGACTTTCGGAGAATAGATTAGAATTCTGTGTTTAGTGAAATCAACAGAATATTATATTTGAAAAATCATGTAAACCATCTGTATTGTTTAGAACGTATGTTTCGTGTACAATATACTTCCGTAATCCCGACCGATATATCCGATGTAAAATTGAATTCTTTTGGAATAAGCTAGTTCTCATATATTTGTAACGAACAGGTAGGATATGTTGCCCTGAGGTATTTAATGGGGCAACAGTAGTAGGTTTCTAAAAATTAAAAAAATCGATTCGGGAAATTGAATTCAAGAATTACTGGATTGGGTGGAATTGGATCGAATTGGATCGAATAATATCTTGAAGGACCTTGCATAATAATATTTACGCATGCTCAACTATAAACAAAACAAAGAGAAAATAGTTTTACGGTAAAAGTACTAAGGCCAATGTGTTTGCAAAAATTTGACATGAAGTATAAATTTGCAACGACGTAATTCATGTTCAAATTATTGGATTCCAGTCTAATTTTATGAAAGATGTCTCGACATTCACATGCAACATTTATTGCCGTCCAGAATGTGATAGTTGTCTAAATATGTGTAATTTGTCACACATAATTGCATTTGAATTGATCATTAGATAAACACTTATCCACGTTCCCGATTCGTGGGCGTCCATTTGTCACGCAAATGTTGCACGGTAAATTCGATTCGACGAGACAAATATTTATTCCAGATGCTTGATTCGAACGAAATGATCAATAATCTTATTCGAAGGGCTTAAATATTAACCGCGACTTATCTACATCTAAAACTTAATTACAACTTTCATATTGGTGACCATGGATAGAAATGAAAATGAGATTTTCAATTTTTAGTATAATTTATGCTGGTTAGATGGTACCGTTTGCCTAGAGGCAATCACTCTGATACAAATCGCCGACATCCCTTTTCAGACCACATTCTTACCACAGCGAATTTGATAAATTAAACATTACTAACCTTGAATAGTTTGATATCTTCTATGTGATTTAACATATACAATGCAAATAAAATCAACTGCAGACTGCGTAAAACTGCAAAGTGATTTATATGCACTACACGAATGTTTAGTTAGAAATAAACTGCCGTTCAATTTTCAAAAATGTAAGTTACTGCAAATCGGTAAGCCCTTTCAGTACGAATATCACTTTGGGCAGACGGTTTTGAGCTGGACCGAATCGGAGAATTATCTTGGAGTCTGGATATGTGGCAGCCTATAGAACAGCGTGCATTGTGAGGTCATTTACAAGCGTGCTTCAAAGCTTCTAGGTATGCTTCGACGGATCTTCAGAACCTTCACGCCTGTAACGTTGCCAAGCATCATGAAGACCTACTTAATTCCCACAATGGAACATGCATCGCAAGCATGGACTCCGTGGATGAGAAAAGATATATTCTTGCTTGACAGGATATATCATCGTGCAACTAAACTCGTGCGTGGTTTTCGAGACCTTACATACGAGGAAAGGTTGAAAAAGCTAAAGCTCCTCCACGTAGACTTCGAAGTGACGTTATAATTACTTACAAGATATTGAATACTCCAGATCATCCACTCAAACATTTGTTCAAATACCGTGAATCAGGAATTCCACGTAGCCACTCAGCGGCACTACAAATTCCCCATTCCCGTACTAATTGTCGCCGATATTTCTATTCGGTACGTGTCTGTTTCCTGTGGAATGCCCTTCCCGAAGCAATTATCACCTCTCTCTGTATCCAAACATTCACTCGAACCTTGGACACTTATTTGTTACATAACGATTTGACGATGCCTGTGTATTGACTCAGGGTAAGCATATTACTTGACTCCAGTGACATCGTATAATTGTTTTTTATACCTCTTATTGAACGCATATTTACTATGATATGTTAATTGTGAATCTATGTGCTTTTTGTTACCATAAATTCTTGAATCTTAAATCTTGAACCTAGTAGGACATTCGATTCTTCATCTCAACGACAAATAATCGCCAAACGTTTCACTGATATTCTTTTTCTGCTCATGCTATTTCATGTCAATCATAACCCAAAAGTTAATTGTTTCAGGAAAATTTCCGAAATGACTGTCAAGACGAATTAAACTAACAATGAATCAATTTAGATTTTTTCAATGCTTAGTACTGATCATTCAACTCTTACAGCTCTGCTTAGTTTTGTGCCAGAGTATTTCTGCGAAAGCTATTGTTTAATAAATTTGAAGAGAAGTTACAATTTCGAGAAACACAATTATAGTAAAAGGTGTTTCACCGTAAGATCTATATTACTATTATCAGAAAACATGATGAGGAATCTGATAAATATCAAACTAAAAACAAAAAATTAATGCCACGTCATATTCATTAAACAGCTTCCGTTATTGCCGATGTTGACAAAGTGGTAAGAGAATAAAAACTAATGGCATCTAAATGCATAATTTCATTTTGAATAAGAAATAAACATTGACATGCATTTACATCACACCCACAAGACCGATTTTTTGTTGTTTGCACTCATCAGGTAGTGAGATTATGATCGGGATCAACATGCCATGAAACAGTGGAACAGTTAAAAACATTTTGCAAATGTATGTCACTGTTGTATAAGTTCAGCACCATCAAACTGTTCATTCGCAAGCGTTCATACACAAGTAGATGGTGCTATACCAATGGTTATGAAAAACAACAATCATTTGCATGCATTTCCAGCACATACACACACACCACGACCGTTTTCGGGTGGCTTGGTGTGATCAGTTAGGGACAGTATGATCAGGATCCGCATGCCTTGAACCAGTGAAAGAATGCTAAATAAGTTGCGTTTGTATACAACTGTTGGATAAGTTTGGCACGATTAACTTGTGTAATCACATGTGCTCAAACACATGCAGTCAGATTCATGATCATGAACAACAATGCTCATTTGCATGCACTTCCATCACAGTCAGTCAATGACGGTTTTCGCACTCTTTGCACTCATCATGTAGGGACAGTAAGAGTGGAAGAATGGTTAACGAGTTGAAAACACCAAAACCGGTCGGCGGGTATGTGTTTGATATAAATGCATGTAAATAAGGATTTTTGTCGATTGGCTTCGTTTTAACCTAATCTACATGTGAATGAGCAAATTAGATTGAACAGGTTAATGTACATACCATATTCAACAGTGTCTCACACGCGCGACTCGTTTACCTTTCTTACACTATTTTGAAGCCTGCATATCTTGATTATTCTTTCGCAACCTGATGAGCGCAAACAGCACAAAACTGGTCGTGGTGTGTTTGTGTGATGTAAATGACTGCATATAAGAATTTTTGCATGACCATTGGTTTAACCCTATTTACATGTGTATGTGCACACGCCATTTGACATACTGCTAGTGACTAAATTATTTCAAAGTGGCCTACAAGTACAACTTATTCATTTTGAATAATGTGGTGGGGACGAACTCAGTTATTTTTGAACGGCTCCAGCCACTTCTTCGTTAGAGATTATCGAGCACCTTCTAAACGTCAGAGAAACTATCTCCAGGTTTCACTTCATGGAGTTTTTAAATCAGATGTGCTAGGACCGAAATGCTTACCTTCGATTAACAAACTTTTTCGCTTGAAAATCCCCTTTGCAAAATAAAACAAGCATGTGAGTGTCTGAAAATTTGAGCAGTCCTTGTTTTCGATGTAATGTTATTCATGGCCATGGTGAAACGGTAGACAAAATATCCGATTTCATCCGAACGGTCCTTGCTCGAATCCACACGGTTGTACATTTTGTAACCAGATGCAAAACTCCTATCAATAATTTTTCGAAAATGAATGCAAACTCCTAGCTCCCGGTTTAGTCGGTGAATCATTATCGCCTATGTGAATGCTCGCTAATGAAACCATAGACATTCAACTGTTTTAATCACAATGAGGATTCATTATTCAAGATTAATAAAAAATCAAATAGTTGTTCAATACCATAAGATGAACGTCTCAAATTTACACATATCTTTGATATTTACACCCATGCGGTTCGAAGTAGGAGTAAAATTAAATTCCAATTTGGCTCGGACTATGGAAAGGTAGGCCAAAAATGAATGCTTGTTTAAATATTTTTACAAGTGCATGTGTAAAACCAAAGCAATTATGGTTTTTAGTAAACTGGGGCAACACAGTATTATTTAACATAAAATATCGTAACGTTTCTTTGAATATCATTTCATTCGGTATGGGCACAATAACTGGGAGTAAACTGTTCCGCAGGAAGCATACACGGACTGTATAAAAGTATTCGCGACGGTTTAATCGGGAGTGTGGTATATTAAGGGTGACATTGTGACTACGTGTAGCGAGACTGGAAAGTATTTGAGAGAGGTTTCTGAGTGGATTATACGCAGTATGGAATTTACAATAAATTTGAAGTAATTGCCTAATTTGTATATCATTCTTTATAATTCTAATAGCATTGCAGATTATGTTATTGCCAAATAAGTTAGTATGCTAGCACGAAAGTATAACACGTGATTCTATCATGTAGTATACCCAGCCTTCTCTTGTGAGCTAAGTTTTCACTTCCCTAAAAATGGTCGAGTTTAGTTGAGTGTCTGTTGTGTGGTTTTTCGAAAAAAAAGAACTTACAGCAACAGGATGATCTTAAATATGCATTAGAGTGGGTAACGATGTATGAAGTTCGATTCGAATCAAACGTGTAAACGTTTCAATACAATAATATTTAACATGGTCCCATTCTCTGTCATGAGACTCTAATATAGGGCCATTTTATTGATTTAATTGCTTGATTTTTGTGCGTCCCATTCAGATGTACAGTGTCTTCAAAGCCAACGTTTGATTACGAGGTCTCAAAATTAGTACTATTGTATTACTTTTGTATTCTGTATTTGAATATCGTAATTCTTTGTAAGAACCCTATATAACAGTGGCAGTTTTACTTTGTTTACCGCTTTTCCACTGTTTCAAAGCTCACTGAACCTGATCTTACTGTATCCACCTGATGACGGCAAACAGACAGTTACCGGTAGTGGTGTGTAAGGGATGGGGAGGTGAGCACCACAATACATTGGTCTTTTTTATGCGCCTCGAGCGTTTGACCATGAATCACTTCGTGATTCTGCATTTGAACATCGTGTTTCTTCGTAGGAACCCTATATAACAGTGGCATACAAGTTGAACTTTGTTTACCGCTTTTCCAATATTTCAAAGCGAACGTTTCATTACGAGGTTTCAAAATTAGTACTATTGTCGTCCTCAGTTATTTGGACATCAATAGATTTGGAATATATTAAATATCTTGTTCACATAGTAGGTTAAAATGTATTCAATATTAACAATAAAGTTGAATCTTCGAATGTTTTATACACATTAAATTGCTTAGGTTACGAAATTATTTTCACCGCATTAGACATTAAGTCATTCGTTACGGTAATTGATATAGGAAATAACGAGCGACCTGAATCCGGTCCTTTTTCTGTGATATTTATTGCAAAATATTGTAAGAACATGCATTTTGTGTGTGATCATTTTCACCTGAGGGACAACATATTCTTCTAATATAATAAAATATTTTTTTAAATAATAAATGGACGCAGAACAATATACTATGTACAATTATTAATAATGCTTTCAAATTATTCGCTTCAGTAAATTTTTGTCTGCCTATTTATTTATTTATAAATTTTTTGATGAAATGCGATTAATAAATGATGATGATACGTGTAGTACTGACCAAACGCAGTGTTCAAAATTTGAGATTATTTTTGGATTATTGAAATATTAAAAAAATAATATAGATACCAGGAGTAGCGTACATTTTCAGATTTATTTCATGAGTTCATAAACGGAAACACGTTTAAACATCAATGTTTCCATGAGTTCCAACTCTTACACTGTATATCCACCTTAATAATTTTCAACATTTACCAAATAGCTGTCACTGATAATTAACCGCAAGCAATTACCGGAAAAAACGTAACCATCAGGACCAATTAGAACACACACGCAAGGTTTAAGGTTCCCGAGCGATGGAAGCATTGATTAATGCTACGTGAATAAATACACGCAATAAGGCATAGATCATAATTTTTAATGTGCTTTCGTTTTCACTACAGCTCACAAATTAAGCACAAACAATTCAAAAAAAATGACAATGACCAGGCGTTCACCTGAGGCAATGTTGAACTGAAATTTGAAGAGACATTAACTAAGACGAACTGGGGTTATTGAAGCCTATATTACGATTTAATTTTTTGTATACACTAATTTAGAATTAAATTTAATCTGACGAAATTTAACGCTCACTATATGGTTGTCTTTTTCGAGAGATTAGAATTATTCAATAGAGAACTCTATTCATAGAAGGCTTACAGGGAATTCATGTACATTCAAACACACCGAGTTGTAATGTTGTATAATATTTTTCATTGAAACATTTCGATATAATCAAGAAAATAATCAGTAATTTATAAATTTTCCAAACCGAACGTTGTTAACCAAAAACGTGCTAATTAAGAGTAACGGAGAATTTATCTGCCGTATCTACGAAATAAATGAAGTGAATATTAAACTTTAAGTGCAGTGCAAACCTCTAAAATTTTAACAAAATCAAATTATTTTTTAAAGAAGCTCATGATCTTGCAAAATCATTCACGTTTCTATTTTAAAGCGGCTAAAGTACGAGATAACATAAATGCATCGTATTCAATCTTCAGGATCCGAAAACTATAATTGGAAGTTAGTTCCTCAGAAACATTTTGTTTTAGTATTTGATTCCTCTAGTTTTTCTTTCATTTTCGTTGGAAATCAATTAAAATTAGTTTGAATCATAGTACAATAAAATTAACGACTGTCATTTTCCCCATTGGGATCAAATTTAAAATTGAGGTTGCCCAGTTCGTTAGTATGAAACCCGATGCTTCGGGGTTTCGAGATCATTTCAACAGAAACTTTCACATCTTCCTCTCAGACGTTTTGTCATTAGTGTTGAACTTCGCAATAGAAATGTGATCGTACAATCAAAAATTAACAAAACGAAGATCGGTTTCTTGTTTCAATTATGCACTGTCTCATTTAGATTTTATTATAGTTTTTGAAAGCCTAACCTAAATTTTTATAACAAATCTTAGAGAAATATTTGGCATGAAATGCATTTCAACCTGAATTTTTTAGTGCCGATATATGTGGTTAAATGGAACTATAATTTGTTCACTAAATCATTGAGCCAAGTTATCATTCCAGATTTCTTGATAAAAGTAGAAAGCACAGTGGCAATATTATCCTGGTATCTTTCTATTAACGTACAACGAATCGTGTGTAACTTTTCTAGTAAAATGTAATAAATAGTTGAATGAAAATGAATAGAAAGTAAATTAATCTTCCTGAAATTGTTATCAATAATTTGTGGGCAATAAATAAGCTTACTTCAAATTTGTTACGAAAATAAATTATTGGTAATTGATTTCCTAAGTCGACCATGCTAGTATTTGAAATGACGACATAAATTGTCCGCTTAAAAAACACCTCGTTGAAATTGGAGTTATAAAATATAGAAAATACTTGTTTATAGCAATACCAAAATGCTCATCTACATGCATTTCCAACACAGAGATACCCCACGACCGATTTTGTGCTGTGTGCACTCATCAGGTAGGGACAGTAGGATCAGGATACGCATGTGCTTGAAACAGTGGAGGATTGGTAAACAAGTTGCATTTGTATGCCACAGTTGGATAAGGTTAGTGCGACCATTCTGTTCAATCACATGAGCCCATACTCACGTAGACTGGGTTTTGACCTATAACCATGAACAAAATTACACATTTGCATAAATTTCCATCACAAACACTGTCTTCATGGGTGTAGGCTCACGTGATTGAACAGATTGGTCGTACCAAACTTATCCAACACTGGCATACAAGCGCAACTTGTTTACCAATCTTCCACTGTATCAACGGCATGCGGATCCTAATTATACTGTCCTACCAAATAGGAGCAAATAGCAAGAAACCTGTCGTGGTGTGTGTTATGGAAATGCATGCAAATGAGCATTTTTGTTCATGGTCATGGGATCAAACTCTGTCTACATGAGTGTGGGCTCTTGTGATTGAACAGGTTGGTCGCATCAAATATATCCAAAAGTGGCATACAAACGCAACTTGATATTGAAATGCACTTTGAAGCTTATCGAAGACAGTCCGCTTCTGAGCTTGAAGCACTTGTTCTCTTGATACACTATAAGTTTGGAAAACTATTCCATCTAGACTAACGGCATAGTTTAGGAAATTAATTGCAAATTTCTCACGTGAATTACAGCTGTTTGTAAACTTCAAGGTTAAGAATATTTACTTCATGCCAAACTTCAATCCACGAGCTTTCAAGCTAATGCATAAATATTAAGCATTTTCAGTTACATTAATAGATTTTCAAAAATGCATTTAATGAGTCAGCAGATCTTATAGAACTCCACGTGATGGTATCATAAACGTTTGTTTGAAGAAACAACACAGCAACTGATAATGCTATAACACTGACGAACAACGACGATTTATTGGCATTCGATTTATGTCCACAATCAACATCAAAAATGCTTGTTATTGAACCAGTTCGTAGAACGATTCAAATCACGGTCGGGTTGCAATGAATGCACAAAATGTCATCATATTTAAATCAATCCAATTAAACAATTATCCGCAGAACTATATAATAAAAAAATTTGACAATTCATCATTATGAAAATATACAACGCAAAGCAATCCGCTCAAGCATCATACAGTGGCTGCCCTCCAACATATTCTACATCGATTTGTCCTGAACATTCAAGCCTGAAAATCATATTATTTTCGTTAATGTCTTATATAGTTTGTTTGTGCCAAACAATTTAAACATTGACATTAATTCTCAAACCTTCTTTCGAATCGATTAATGCTTGAATACGCGCGGGAATTGAGATCTACTGCCTCGATTAACAAATTGAATGCGCAATAAAAATATAACGCTATCCTCAGTTAAATAGATTCCTGAAATTCAAAATATGATAGATTCGTTAAGAAATAAAATTGATGAATTTAAACTAATTTTTCATTCTGTTAATTAACCGCAATCTATTTATGAACTATTCTGTTATTATTTAAGTAGAATTAGAAATTTAACGACGCAAAGTGAAACAATAATTCAAATTCAATTCTAAATCTGCATATTATTTCGTATAATTTTCTACAACTTTTATTTAACGGAGCAATTTTAATGATTAATAATTGTCCGGCCTTGAGCGCACATGAAAGGGCTTTAAGCAACA
This sequence comes from Atriophallophorus winterbourni, assembly GCA_013407085.1. Taxonomy (NCBI): domain Eukaryota; kingdom Metazoa; phylum Platyhelminthes; class Trematoda; order Plagiorchiida; family Microphallidae; genus Atriophallophorus; species Atriophallophorus winterbourni. Next base: position 2,816 of record JACCGJ010026006.1, on the reverse strand, counting down.
CATGTGAAACAAGTGAAAGCACACAATTATTTCGAGAACGAATGCGAAATTTGCTTGAATTATTCGCAATTGCTAATTATTCTTGCAATCAAAACAAGAACTACAGCTCACATTTGGATGATTATATTTTGCAGAAATTTATCAAGTTCATTCAATCTTACGCTAAACTTAAATGTTCTCCACTAGATTGCGAATTAGATTTCGTGGAAATAGGTGAAAATGTTTGATTGATGGGCGTTTCCTTGTGCTAAAAAACATCCATATTCAACCTTGTTGATATGATAAAAAATACACAGGCACATTCACTACCTGTTTATTGCAAAAAGCGCGAAAAATTACCTACTGTGTATTAAACATTTGCAATTTGCAATTTGATGATATTTTTCCATCATAAATAAATAACAACAGTCCTTAACGATACGTTACCAACCAGAGTAATAACATTCCGACTTGGCACGGTCCGTGATCAAACACATCAAATGTTTCGGCTACTAATTACTGATTTTCTTTGGAAACAGCAGATAATGCTATTGGCTGTTGAATATACGTTACACGAACAACGTATAAACGCTGCTTACTGACGTGTAGGCATATAGCGTGAAAACTACGAGAGAGATTAACAAATCTCATTTACAGGCATTTCCATCACACATACACACAACGACAGATTTCGTGCTGTTTGCACTCATCATGTTGGGACAGTGGAATCAAGGATCCGCCTGCGCTTGAAACAGTGGAAGAGAGATTGTTCATTCCGAATCAGACTGTTTGTTCATCAGAACAAATGTTAGGCATGAGAGTGACATTTGCCTGTGATGCGCATGCACAATCGACATCGACCAACATTGGCTGACAACCACAGCGCACAACTCGTGGAAGCCACAATAACACGTGCTATACTATTCAGTATCATCTAGTTTATATGTAGAAATGTTAGCGACAGATATTAATAAGTTGAATGCAAGGGAATGCGTTCATTCTTGCACTCTACTCTTATAGGATTTAATCAAGGTACATTGCCATTTTTGTTTTCGGCATACTTTCTTGCACTGGCGCAGTCACCATCAACGTTTGAATCTAAATACGATGATGTAACAATCGCATTTTTTTAACCCGAAACTGCTTTTGGAATAAACTTCGAATTAGACGAAATATTAGCTTGACCTAAAGAGAATGTTTGTATTTAAATTCGGATAATGGCAAACAGAATGATCCTTTTTGTAGTGCTCTCAATCAATCAAATAATAAATCTTCAAATATCGATAGCCAAATACTTGTCAGTCATCGACTCCATTTAACACTCATCACAGAACGTAGGCTATCCTTTTACGAGTATTATCTTAATATTTTGCCGTTTTTTTCCAACGAAAGTTCTGATTCTCAATCTTCATCTATTCATTATTCGATGCATATAATTGTCAGCTAGGACCTAACTATATGGATAATCGTTCATCATATACGGATCAATATATTTTTTGCAAATGTAGACTAAACAAACGAAAACAAAACATTATTTAGTTGATATTTCATGAACTCTTTTTAAGTTAGCTATGCTATTTTTCAAGAAATATTAAATTAGAGCTATAACTTTCAAATTTAATTGAATAACTCTTTTACATACATTTATTGATTTATTAATTTAATTAAATAGCCAGTCTTCCTATTCCGTCTGGGCACATTAATGAACTTATTTCCCGTAGTCATTTTTATTGACTGTAAATGAACGAAACGTTATCTCGTGATACCGTTGCTCGTGAATATTTCATGGGGCCAACACAAGAAAAAACTCAAACAATAAATAATAATTGGTGTTCGGATTTACCCAACTACTCACCAAATTTTGCAAGCAACTTCGCAGTCAATAAGATTTGGTCTCACATGATTTTCAACTACAACCAAATTCTAGATCGGGTAGTAACGGGTTGCGTATCAAATATGTGTCCTTAAGCAGCGGAAAAATCGGAATCGAATTTGAATGTTGAATCTTATTTGCGGTTATTTTGGTAACCCGTATCAAACACAAACTTATAAAGCTAATGAAATTCGGACGAGGGAAAAATCGAATGTTTGTTTTCCGATCGGAAAGCAGGAACATAGGTTTGTTTCTTAAACATCGTGCTCGAAAGTCTAAGTTGGGACAATGATTAGGAATTTTTCAATAATTTTTTTTAAATTCTTTGAAAGTAAAATATTACACAAACTGAAAGAGAAGGCCTATACAAACCAAAGTTTTCGTTTGATCTACGAAAAATTTATTTTTAAAGACTATATAGTTACTTGCACATGATTTAGGTATATTGGAGAACATGAAATCTACTTAAACGCACAAAATTAGTTGAATTAATCTGAATATTGTAAGAGAATTAGAAATATAATCTATTATTTTAATAAAAAATAATAATAAACTAATGATTTCAAATGGACTTATTAGCACGATCAGGTCTAATTTACTTTGCATTTTGCATTTATATTTTGCCCATGAGAAGGGATTCCAACTATCCACCACTTGTCACTGTGCCAAACATTATACACAATCGTTGGTCGTATTAAACTTATCCAACAGTTGCTCACAAACTTAATATTAACAATTCTCGTTGCAATTTTATCATATATTAACTTGTTTTATACTCTGGTCACCATCAGGGATTCATAATTGGGTTTGCGATTTCGAGGATAAATCCTCATTTGCAAATTGAAATTTAGCTTTTGATATGGGGACTAATCTAAGTCCAACAGTTGGTGCAATGTAGCACCGATAACTGTTTGGAATATTTTTGCAACATTCCAATAACAGCAAGATGGTAGTTTTTGTTTAA
>JACCGJ010026004.1:90779-106535 GCA_013407085.1 Atriophallophorus winterbourni | reverse complement strand
TGCCTCAAAATTGTGAAGGCGAACGAACGGTTAGCGAAAATGAGGCTGTGTGTGGTAAGTGGCATAATTTTAAGAGTGAGACTAAATGACAATTGAATGTTCTGAATAGAAAAAGAAGAATGACTTTATTCATTTACGAGTACCAGAATCTTCCAAATATAATTCGAAAGATACCTAACAATCTGCTGGCCAGTTGATATATATTCTGCCAGTGAACCGTACTTTTCAGTTTATCACTAATACATACTCCAAGGCGATTTTCCATCGAGACTCATGCCAAGATTTTAGTTCCCGATTCACATGTCCAAGGAACATTCTCATCAAGGTCGAGCATCTTGTTGAATGTGTTGAATGCCATATCATTCAGAGTAGTCCAATCTGCAACGACCAACTCCATTTGCAGTTTCTTGCATTCCTTTGCAGAACTGATTCGCGTCTAGATTAGATATTGAAGCAAACAGGACCATTTTGGATGATTAGATAGGACTTTGTTTACTCTAAATCGAGCTTAGCGTACCAACAGGTAGTCGAAAATCCATAAGAGGAGAGGATCACTGAGTCCAAAAAGCATCACTTTTTTGAAGAAGCAAATGGTGATTGACTTTGTCAAAAGCTTTCGAAATGTCTAAGTAACAAACATGGATGCAATTACATTTATCCAACTCTTTCGTCCAGCAGTCTATTACTATGAGAAGATTCTTCAGATAAGAACGATGAGATCGAAATCCGTACTGCAGTGTCGAAAACAAACTTAAAAATTTATTAGAACCGATGCCCTTATAAGTCGTATATGTGGGTATATGAAAAGCGTCCGTCAATGCTACATCATCCAGTCCAACTGTCACTGACAAATTTATATATTTATATATTTATTTATTTTATTTAATTTATATATGTTTGCGCTGTACTCGTGTATGAGTTGTTTCACCAGCCTCTAGAACTATCACAAGTAATAAACCTTCCTCCTTCGTTTGTTTAATTTGAACATGTTGCTGAGTGTTCGGGCGCTTTTCCAGCAGGGCACATCAACGACGATCCTTGCAGCGTAACTGGACCCTCCCTACCTATGAAAAACGGATCGTAAAATGTTTTTTAGATCCCTCTCCAAGTTGACCATGAGTTGCAGCCGTGTTGGCTGTTTCAGATTGGATTAAATAGGTTCACCTTGCGGCCGTATCAATGATAATGGTTCAACGTTTCGTCTATCCAAGATCGAAATTCTATTGTGTTCGGTTCCGTAGAGATCTCAGGCAGATGCATATTATCCATGGTAAGCAAGGTGTGGGCTTGTGAGCACTGTTGTATAAGGCTGTTACGATCAACCACAAGTGCAGACATGTAGATTGGGTCAAGCCCGAAGGACGTGGACAGCATATACTCATTTGCAGGACCATGTACCTCGCGAAATGCTTGCAATTTGGATTTATTGAAGCGCTTTTGTTTTGGCGCATTCAACGTGTGTGCACATGTGACTTAACAGATTGGTCATACAAGTTTACACCTATTTATATCCGAATTATTTATTGGGTTATAATTTGCTGCAAGTGAGTCGAGATTTTCTGGATCGTCACTTATGTCAGCTATCCAATTCCAATGATAGTCCTCGTAACACTTGTGGCACGTTTGTTTTGTTTCGAAATCTTTCTTTCCAGGATACAGCAGTGTCCGTTCTCGGCAAACGGTAGAACTTGGTGGCGGTCAATTCAAGCGCCACATATTTCTTCGAGGACAAACGATTAGCACAATCAATACCAATTTGGGCCAAGAATTGACGGAACAAGGCGACAGTCCGCCAAATCTCATACAAAATATAACCGGCGGTAAACCAAAGATTTATACGAAAACTGATTCCAGAAGTCAGCTAATACAACCATTGGGGGGCGGTGAGTCATAATATATTACAATTTTATAGAATTGAGGAAAATTATCAGATATTATTTATACAAATCGTTTGAAGTTTTGGAAAATTTATTCGCTCTATAAAGCGCCGATTTCCAATGGAATATAAGATGCTTTGAAAATAGATCATAATACTTGTTTCTGTTTCAAGTATATTTTACAAAAATCTCAAGAAAAATGACAGTTATACAACGAATGAAAATCTCAAATATTGACCCAAGATAAATATCATCTATTTTCTACTCAATCTACTTCCGGGAGAATGAAAAAATTACAAAAAACAAACACAATTTACAGAAAAATTGCTAAATTTTCGCCCAAACTTCATCACTGACAAGAGGATTCATTTTCTGATCTGGCAAAATTCCCCTGGGGATTCATCGGATATATTTCCCGATCAACTGAGATTCGAGTGTTTGTAAACGAAATTTTTCGTTTTCATTAAGGAATTGTGAACGATATCTTCTGCTTACAACAGCGTTTTATTATTTTATCTAGCCACTTCGCATGTCGAAACGACGGATAGGGTTGCCTCTAATCCCAAAGGCATATCAAACACTGTGGACAAGAAAAACCTCCGTCCATGGAATATGACACAAATGTCGAACGACGCCACGAGTGGTAAAGAGGAATCTCAAAACAAGGAACCAAGTGTCAATTTAGTTCTCCCAAGGTTGAGCCGTAAAGGATCAATGGGAACATTTTTACTTTCCGACAAAAACCTGAGTCCTGGGTAATCAGTTTTTATTGTAATTTTTGCTGAGTAATGTTAATGTCCTTCTGTCTGTCAGTTTGATCAATCTATTTTCCAGAGATATTTCGACAAAACTAACCCATCTGTCTCATTCCATCTTGCTTTATGCAATCAATAATATTATTGCAACAAAGTAATGTGTTGCTCACATCCTCATCCCTTACACACCACTATCGGTTTCTGGCTGTTTGCCGTCGTCAGGTGGAGACAGTAAGATCAGGTTCCGTGAGCCTTGAAGCAGTGGAAAAGCGGTAAACAAAGTTATACTTGTTTCCCAACTGTTACATAGGGTTCGTACAACGAACCACGTGAGCAACACATTACTTTGGTCATCCATAAGCGCCTTGAGTGCTTGGCCAAGAATCCCTTTGTGATTCTGTGTTTTAACATCGTCGTTCGTTGTACGAACCCTACGTAATAATTGCAACAAATCTGTAAGGCAACTTCGAGGATTTCTCGAATTGATCGACTACAAACATATCAAAGTTCGAAATGTCCAGAAATGCAATCAATATCTTTGCAAGTTGATTCGGTAATATGGCATTTCATTCATGTTTTAAGACGTTTCATGAGTTTAACCATATGCACATTTATGTGGACAACTGTGATTGTACATCTTGGTCGTTCCAACCTTATTTTACCATTTCCCCACAGCCTAAACGGCATGTGGATACTGAGCGGAATGCCCAATACCCGACGTGTACAAAAAGTGTACAAAGGCGAATGTGGGGTGTGTGTTTGAAATATATGTGAATTTGGATTTTTGATGTATTTTTCCTCATAAGACGTCTGGAATTCCTCTGGTGATTTGTACAACAACTAGTATAGGTCGTATCCCATATGGACAAACTCGGTGGGATTTGAAGTTTGTCTTTATGATTTCGTGACATATTTGCAAAGGTGGTAGAAGATAACAGCAGATCAAAGTGATGTGTTGCTCACAGCCCCCGCACTTACACTTTACTACCAGTTTCTGGCTGTTTGCCGTCATCAGGTGGAGACAGTAAGATTAGGTTCAGTGAGCCTTGAAACAGTGGATAAATGGTAAACAAGTATATACTTGAATGCCACTGTTGTATAGGGTTCGTACAACGAACCACGATGCTCAAACACAGAATCACATAGTGATTCGTGGTCAAACACTCAAGGCGCTTATGGATGACCAAAGTGATGTGTTGCTCACACACCCCGAAACGACACTCTACTACCGGTTTCTGGCTGTTTGCCGTCATCGGGTGGAGACAGTATAATTAGGTTCAGTGATTCTGTGTTTGAACATGGTGGTTCGTTGTACGAACCCTGTGTAGCAGCAGACTATTGATCCGTGTTGAATACGAAGAATATTTGGATTGACGGCAGGATTATCGTCATCAAATTATACATTAATTGATGTGCACTTTGGTGGCCGGGCTTACGTATAGGGATGCACTTTATTATTCACTGACTTAGTACAAGCGTTCATTGCGATTAAATATTACAAGCGAATGACTTAGAATATTTATTACTTCGGTCTATATATAAGTCATATCACCATTTTTCAAATGAGGTTGTGGTCGAACATATTGGTTACGTCCACGCGTAAATGCGCACGAAACCTGGAACATGACATCGGCCCATCTTGCATTTCTGCAAGAATTCATGCCCACTGGATAATTTTGTTCCGTTTCATTAACTCTGAACCAAAATTCAAATGTCCAGTCAAAATGTGAGCAGACGTTGATGAGTGGGAATACAGTTTTCGTGTTTTGGGGGGTTGTGATCATAACAAAAACTTGATATGAACAGATAAACTATCCGTAATTACATACTTTTCATCAAACACACAAATCTTTGTGCTACATACACTCATTTGATCTTTAAAGTTAAATTAGAAGATGAGTGCATTAAAACAGTGGAGTGATCGTACTCATAAATAAACTTTCATTCCATATTTTAAAACATTGGCAGACGCTAAATTTTTTTATAAATCTGCACACGATGCGGTAGTTCACAGAAGTCCCAGGAAAATATTTGTATTGGCAGGATTTAGCAGCTCACACAAACAATTCTTAACGTAGAACAAAGTATTTCATCGTATATATATATATATATATATCATGATAGAAGTTACAAATAAGGATAATTTCTCTGGTTGACCTGGAGCAAATACACATTTTCTATCTGGGATGAACCATTTTGAAACAGTTTACACACGCACGTGATGCTAATTGATATCGTTAACAAGTTGCGCTCGTTTGCTCCTGTTGGATAAGGTTGGTACGACCAACTTGTTTAAACTCATGTTCCAGAAACCTGCAAATGAGGTTAAACCCATGACTACAAACAAAAATGCTCATTTGCATGCAGTTCCATCACACACCCCACTACGGGTTTCGCCCTCTTTGCCTTTATCACGTAGGGACGGTAAGATCAGGATTCGCATGCGCTTAAAAGATTGAAAGAATGATAAACAAGTTGTTACTAGTTGATAAGGTCGGTACGACCAACCTGTTCAATCAAATGTGAATGAAGTTAACCTCGTGGTATTGAACTAAAATCCACATTAACAACACATGTGGGGTGTGTTTGTTATGCATGCGAATGAGTATTTTCGCTCATGATTATTGGTTTAACACATTCTGCCTGCGTCATTCTTCTTCTTCTTCTTCTTCTTCTTCTTTGGCACAAGTGTTTAAACAGGTTGGTGGTGCCGACCTTATCTAACAATGGCTTACACACGTAACTTGTTTACCATTTCTCCACTGGGTCAATGCATTCGCATTGGGGTCGTACTGTCCCTACCTCATGTGTTGAAATAGCACGAAACCGCTCGTGGGATGTGCGATGAAAATGCATGAAAATGAACAATTTTGATGCGGTTGATGATAAATCAGAATTTTCACCATCCGGGCCTGATATTTTATTTTCATTTATTACGCAAGTCTTTACAGACGAGGTGCCAACAAGTATACCATGAAGAGGGTACATGATGAAAGAAATATGTAGGTTCCATGGTTCTTGTTGAAGGCGACATACTACACGGTTGCCAAGGCCGAAGTAGGGGGTTGGCTTAGGGGACCCCACCCGGAGCCTTTGACTCAAAAGTCTACCCTAAGGGGCGCGGATTTTTTCCCTTCGCGCGCGCCGGGGTCCCATTTTGAGGTTTGGCTTCTTGAAGTGGACTCGGCGATGTTCGCGTACGTCTCTCTCTAGCCTTTGCACGCCTGATTGCACCTGCAAGGCAGCAGGGTTTTTCCTCGGGGTTCCACTTCCGAAGCCTTTCCCGCAATCGGGGTATGCCGCAAGGCAGCGAGGTTTGGAAATCAGGGTTTTCTTCCCTTAGATGGACTGCCCTCCCAGGTTGACGAGCTCCATCTACCCGGAGCAAACTGGTTTTGGGGCGCTAGTCATCCGCCTTCGCCCCTTCGCCTGTCAGTAGAAACAGTTCCGCTACGTGGAGGCCAGGAGCTGGGCTTTGGTTGTCAGAGGCTATTTGAGACACACGCCATATGGGAGCATTTTATCGACAGTGGGAGCTCATCCCCACAGCCACTCCCGGCTGTGACAACCTTGGAACCGGGCCTGATATACATTTTTGTGTCTTGTAATTCATGGTTGTCTCCCATATATGTCATCAGTGACTATATCTACTAATAAATCAAGCATAGAGAATCAATTGTATGTCCATGTTCATAATTTATTTACATGATTTTATACCACGGGTTGTGATGATCCTGTTCTACAGCACCTAACAACTTGAAACCCTTTATATCAATCCGCGAATATTGATCGTAGGAATGCACAGATAAGTGAAAATAGAACGAAGCAAATTGTCTGATTGAAGGCTAAGTCGCACACACGTGGATGGATTTTTACGTGAATAACCATATCCATACGCGCTTTGTGTGTTTAGATAACTAAAAATCCTCCAAATATGGATTATTTTGTTCGAACATGGGGTTAACTCAACCCACATGAGTTAAAAGATTGGCCGTGCTAAACTTATCGAACAACAACAGACTTACAAGTTCATACCTTGTTAACCATTTTTCCGCGGTTTTATTTGATTCGGATCCTGATAGAGGCGCCCTTACCCGATGAGCGCAAACAGCACGGAAGCCGTCGTGGGTTGTTCGCGTGATGACAATGTATGTAAATGAGGATTTTTTGTACAAGCCCACGAGTTGATGCCCATTGACATGCGAAGGTGTCTGTAAAGAGAGCGATCCATCAGCCTCATCCCACAGTGTCCTCAAATTTCAAACATTCGCCAAAATTTGATGAGTTTAAAAGGCGAATATGAAGGTCATTTGCTTCAGTTCACAGTGATTCTTTTCGTTTTTCTTCAAACCAGCCTAATGTGCAACAAGTTTGAAATGATATGTCAAATCTCCAATCTTAATCAAGCATATCTTGCCATAGCTATAAATGATAATTTATATGAACTCTTGAAATTATTATTCTTGTATTTGGCTTGTTTTTCTCCAATCGGAAGTATTTCAAACATTTGAAACATTTCGAATGTCACTCTCACATTCCAGTTCGTACGATTACAAGAACATTCCTCTGATGAGGGTGATCCAATCCGCACGAAATATTAAACGTCCCGGAACGGGTTTGATTATTCGGGAAACTTGGATGGTTCATAGAACTGATAAAGATCCGCAAGTAAGCGATCTTCTGACAAGTCGAATATTGCATTTTTTGCTCACGTAACCCACACTTACACCACAACTGTTTCTCGACCGTTTGTCGTCATCATTTGATTGATTGACGTTTGAGTAGGTTTTGAAACAGTGGATAATTTATAAACAAAAGCATAGGGAAGCACGTGTTAAACATGGTTAGTACAACGAATCCGGGTGTCCAACTAGTAAGAGGATAATTCTCTCGATTTTCGGAGAACATGTTGTTTATGTTTGTGACTAGAAAAAGAAAATGACTTTATTCGTGTACACGAATTTTCAGCAATACATTAATTTCTCCACAAAATACAAATATGATAAAATGTATAAAGTGTAGCACAATGAAATAATAAAGTGTCAGGTTACCATAGGCTAGACAAATGTGAGGGGAATTAGAAAAATAAAAATTGGAAAATCACTTGAACATCTCAGCGTCATTTAAAAATTGTCAAGCGCTTCTTTAACTCCATAAGAGCTTTCGACTGATCAACCATGTATCGAGCCAAGTATGGAACAAAAGAGATTCTAAATTTATTAGTTCTCGAATAGGGAATAACATAGTAACATCCGGTGGAGGAAAAAGATTCACAATAAGCAAGGCTTTTGTTCAGCGGATGTGAATAATCAGAATAAATATTTGCGATGAACCTGTTGCATTCACGAAAGTGACGATCAACAATAGTGTCTCGAATGTCATCCGCGGGAACACAAGACAATTTTGAGATGAGCTTAATACTTCTTCTGATCATCATAAAATCATTTTCCAAAAAGCCAGGAAAAATTACGGAGGAAGCGTAAAGGAGGTGCGGAATGATGCAAGAAAAATCATAGACTTGAATGACTTTAGTGGTGTGAAGAGAGAACAGAGGCGAAGTGAATAGAATGAATGACATTTGACACACCTTTAAGAATTGATTTGTTAAATGTTGGTCCAGCTAAAATTGTCAGATATTGTTACGCCAAGATACTTAAAGCTGTAACATCTTTCGAACACAGAGCCGTTAAACGAAACGCGAGGAATTTCATCATGAAGGGCTAAATAATGCTGTCCAGTCATGTTGGAAAGTACAATCTCGTTGAATTTTGAGGAATTCAAAGATAAACCAAACCTGGATGACCATTGACCAATGTTCGTAACCACTGATTCTAAAACATGTTGCTCGATCCGAAGATTATGATTCAATGCAACGGCAACGTCATCGGCGTATTTATTATTAAGTGTCGAAGGGTCACAAGGAATATCAGAAATGTAAAGGGAAAATAAAAATCCGTACCAAGCCCATCTAAATATTCACAAAGTTGATCAAGACGGTCCATGATGGAAGCACTAGACACAAGTTTCGCTCTTATTTTAGCTTATCAGCAGTGCATATCCTCCTCCGATTCGGGTGGGATTCGAATCCCCGACCATCACCATTGTAGTCCCACGCCTTAACGACCTGGGCTACCGTCCACCGTTCGACCGATCGCAATTAAGCGTTTATGAACTGTTCTCCAGACTGGCACATTTGAGTAGCTTTGTTTGCTTGACCAGTCCAGAAAGAGCCAGCAGCATCTGTTGTAGTCACCCAACCGAACAGATATCTGTGTCAGGTCTTATTCGGATACAGTGATGGGTATTGTTGTTTAATCGATTTTTCGAGAATATGTTGTTTTTATATTTGTGACTACCCATCCGTACCCGTCCCTAGTTCTCTGTTACGCGACTAATAAAACTAAAAAGTAACCTATACCACCCCCATGCATTTAGACTCGAATTCTTTTAACTTACGCGAGGCTTTAATCAACGAAACTGTGTTTAGAGATATGAGTAGAACATAAAGTGAGCTACGCCAATCGATATTCAAATAACCAAAAAATCGATCAATCATTGTCGAAATTCGATTAAGCTGAATGAGCTCTAACAATCAAGTTCAAACTTATTTGTTGTTTGCCAGTGGTATCATTGTGTGATGCTTCCACATTATTTATTTTAGCTTCGGCGTCATTTTTGGCGATTAGGAACGCAAACGATCACAATGTTCTACCACGAACGAACGAATAGATATTACAAGGTTGGTTTGATGCCTTTTTCGAATTTCGGGTATAAAAATCACGTTTTCGAACAGCATATGATTTATAATTTAATAAACGTTGTCAGACAAATCAACTTGGTTTCATTTGCGGGCTTAGTCAGAATGTGAAAAATCATTTTGAATCAACACTTTCAACCGAACGAATCGGAACCGCTATGAATAGAATTAGGCATAAACAAGCGTTGCTTTTTCTTCACTGTTGAATAAGGTAGGAAAAACCAACCTGTTCAATCACGTGCCTAAACTCATATGGGCTTAACCAATTGCCCTGAACAAAAATACTGATGCGTATGAGCTCATGTGATTAAGCAGGTTGGTCGTGCCAACCTTATTCAACAGTGGCTTACAAGTGCAATTCTTCTACTGTTTCGATGCAAGGACATTTCGATCATACTGTCTCTACCTGATGACTGCAAACAGCACAAAATCGTCTATGGCGTGTGTGATCAAAACTGCATGCAAGTCCGGAAGTCGACAACGCTTGAAATCAATAAGCTTCGAGAATAATATAACCTACGTGCTTTTAAACATAGGTACAAAAATTGTATTTAGAACAGTCGTGTGGCGTGTGTGAAGAAAATGCATTCATATGGAAATTCGCGTTAAACCATTTTGGTCTAACCTCTCTACATATGTGTTGGCAGATGTAAATAAACTGGTTGGTCGTGCAAACCTTATCCAATGGTGGTATCAAACTTTAAGCTTAGCATTCCTCGACTGTTTCAAGCGCATGCGAATCCAGATCGCATTGTCCCTACCTGATGAGTGCAAACAATACGAACCGGTCTTGAATAGTCTGCGTATGATAGAAATACATGCAAATTAGTTTTTTGTTTATAAAACAGTTAATATAATTTCGGAGTACTCATAAATACAGACAGTGATTTACATCCATTTGGTTAGAGTAGTGTTTCAAAGGTTCACTTTTGACATAAACGACCTTTCCGACTAATGTGGAACATAACAAAGTAGCACTCCACCCACCACTAATTGTTGACCTTGACACAAACTTTGGAAAGGCTGGGATCCGGTCAAATGACCTACCATCCCTCTCGAATGCGGTCAAGGTCAATGAGCTGTGAAGGTAACACGCGTAAAACTGCATACCTTGAATGGATGAAAATTTAGTTGAAAAATCTCATCCATCGAGCAATTGATTGGAGTATATTTAGCACCGATCATGTATCCAAATTGGAAAATATTTGTATGCTATCGGTTAGGGCAGGTTTTGGGTAACGTCTCGCTTATGACAGAGAAGCTTCGTCAAACCAAGGGTGATAGTCAAGGCAACTAACATTCACCTACCAATTCTGTCTTGACCTTACCGTTAATCCGCCCATCGTAAGCCTAGGGGGGTTTCAAGTCAAGTAGACCTGGCCAAGTTTGCTGGTAGATTTTATCCACATCAATCCGATACAGATCAATTCAATTCAATTTTAATGGTCTAAAAAGCATATAGCTTCACAAAAACCACAGAATAATATGACAACAACGAATAATATAACAAACAAAAATGGGATTTGGTTGCTTAATGAGCAGTTCAAGAAACAATTAAAAATCTAAAGGGCAGATTTTCGATTGGTAGGATGATAAATGTTGAAGCATGGTGCTAAAATGTACAGTTTTCTTCGATGCACGGGTTTAGGGTCAAATAGGCACCAAGACTCCTCTTGAAAATCTGCTGATTTGGTGAGTTTACAATATAATGTGGTAGATTGTTCCAAGTAAAACAAACTCACACCGCAAAAAATGTCGTCTGCAGTTGGGTCTCGAGTAAGGGACAGTTAGAATAAATGTGTGAGCTCTTGTAGTATGCTTGCTCCGTAGATTAAATAAGCATTGTAGAGGGTGATTTTCGGTTTTCAAAATATTTTCAACCAGAATCAAATCCCCTCGGAGACGACGACGTAGGTAATCAAATAAATTTAGCGTTTTGAATCGCTCATTGAAGGGTTTCCTGCTGAGTCCGGTGACAAGCTTGGTCAAAACGATCAAAAAGACCAAGGTCGGTTGTGAATATAACTCACATCTGTAACAGTCCATAACTTATGGGGTTAACTTTGAACAATTTTTAAAAAAAATATTTATTGAGGTTAAGATAAATATTATCTACTTACGTTCCCATCAGTGCTGAGCAACAGATTGTAGAGATCTTTAATGACCGCAGGTCGACCTGTTTAGCACTCTCGACCACCTCCGCATGTAGCCTTTGTCAAAACGTTTTAATGGTTTAAAGTATTGTGGTGCTCACATCCCCAATATTTACACACCACTACCGGTTTCAGGCTGTTTGCCATCGTCAGGTGGAGACAGTAAGATCAGTTTCAGTGAGCCTTGAAACAGTGGAAAATTGTTTGTCTTTAACTCTGACATTTTACAATCGACCCTGTAATCTGTAACTAATCAATGTTCTTCCAAGTCTGATTAACAAAGAAGGGATGTACATACACTCACATCTTTTACCATGCATTGGGTGTTCATCGATTCTAGTAGAAGTCTTCCCAATACGAATCCTAGGACAACCGTTGCATTTGATTCTCCAGAGGCTATTCGTAACAAATGATAAAGTTGTCTTTGCCATGAACTGCAGCTGTCCTGAGTATCACCTTGGTCTGAATGAGCTTCTTTTTCAGAAGCAAAACGCTGCCCCGAAATTGCTCTTACCAATTGCATACAAATTTCTTCCCATTAATCATCAATCACTTTCAGGAACTACTTCTCGAGAGCATCGCAGCTGTAGAACCCGCTGGCACAAACTCCATATGTTGGACACTACCGAACCAAAATCTCAGGACCCCTGAAACTCCAAACCACGTGTTTGAAATTCGTTGTGTGGACGGCACTGTATATTTGGTCGGCCAACTCGCCTATGGGGAATCGTTGGATGAGGAGTTTGATCCCTTCGAGAAGATGTTGAAATCACGAAGGAAATCCCATTTTCCAACACTACCCATGGTTCAATCATTTTCTCGCAAAGCATCCGCGCCTGTTTACGGATTGATACGTCACGTGAATACATCCGATCATCCGGAATGTTTAAACGAGGAATCCAAGAGCGCACAAATGGCTTCCTTCCGTACAGCCATACTCCCACCACCTCCTGGTACAGGATTGGATGTGGCTCGACATTTGGAGACAGCGCTGCGACAATCGCTGCTTCCATTTACGACGAAAGCAAGTGTGACATCAGATCGCGGGGAACCATCTCAAGAACAACGACGAACAAGTATAACTGTAACAGCAAGTTCAGAATTGGTAAATCCCGAACACTCCTTTCCTGCTGATGGGGATGTTGAAGTTGCCGAAGAAAGCAATGAGTCAGGTAACACTTTTACCCATTGAAATCAACTCCGATTAACGTGAGAATATTTGAAATTAGTTTCGAATATTTGTCTCAGAATTTAACATGTCGATTCTGTGTAGGCGATGTTCTGGAAATCAGTAACAAACTTTCTATCATTTTTCAGGTTGCACAATAAGCAGTTTCATTGACAGTGGGCAGTGTACAGAGAGGGTAAGTGCAATGTTTTGATTTTTGCCATTTCAATACAGTTAATCATAAATAAACATTTATAGTTCCGGAAATCATCCACCATCCTCTTTCAATACCCTTTTTAATTTAGTAAATAAACCAGAATGGACACAGTTTATTTTGATTTGCATAAATGGGTGCTTTTTTGAAAAAAATGAAAAACCATCATCAGCTACAATGGCATACAAGTTTGCTCGGTAGTATTGATTTGTCCCATGAAATTGAGTTTAATCAATGTAGCATTTATTTTATCTTCCAACTGCTTGGTTTAGTCTTCGTTGCTCTTCCGATATGTAGTGGTGTCTTGTAGAAGTAGTTCAGCCTCGCGTCTTTGTTCATAACCACCGTCACCCGTCGTTTGTCTCTTGGTAATATGACAATATTTCAATCTTTTCGTAAATTGGTCATTGCAGTTAACTCGGTACGCCTCATAACTTGGTGCTCTTTGTTCGCGATGAGTGCGGGTATTATTCTATGGCGAATATTTTCTTGCGTTACTTCTGGAATTGATTGTGTTTTCAGCAGGCATCCTAGCAGTTAAAATTCAAACTGCAACTAAGCACGTGTTCCTTATCTGCCGACAGCGTTCGGTTCGACATATTCCTAACCCAGTTCGTTCCAGGAAATTCATCTCGGTTAGGATTGATTAACCTCATTTTGACGTTCGACGTATTTTGAACTTTGCGTTCTTTGTTGTAACGTTTATTGCGACAGATCGCGAAGAAAGCCCTAATGTTCAAGTTACTCAAAGTTGACAATACCAACATGCAAAACAGGAAGTTATCTTACGCTCTCTACTTCTACAAGGTTCTTGATTAGATCCATCATTATACCAGCATCTCGTCCAAGTTGATGCCAATCATGAACTCCTATGTCAATGACATCTTCGAGCGCATCACTGCAGCATACAGCCGGCTTGCTCACTGCAACATGAGATCGACCATCACCAGCATCGAGACCCAGACTGCTGTTATCAAGACTATTTTTTTATTGAATCTATTCTCATGAAATCTAAACAACAACTATTCAATAATCATAAGAATGGTTTATCTATTTTTATATGTGTTTAAATAAGTTGGATGTAACAAACTCAGTCAATAGTGACTTTAAAACTTAAACATTGTTTATTATTTCTCTACTGTTTTAAAGCATTTTGGTTATGATTGTACTCTCCCTACGTGATGAGTGCAAACAGCACGTAACCTTCCGTGTGGTGGGAGAGACAGAGAGATGAAATTCACTTCAAATACTACTTGTCTTACAACCCACAGTGTGGGTTGTAAATAAAGGTGGTTTACAATTCGGAACATTGTTTACCGTTCTTCCACTGTTTCAAGCGCATGCGGATCCTAATCGTACCGTCCCTACCAGAGGAGTGCAAACAGCACGTAACCGGTCGTGTGGTATGTGTGATGGAAAACCTTGCAAGTGTGAATATTTAACAGAACAAAAATGTATCGGAATTCGATAATAGCATTTTGTTATTATATCAAAACCGAAACCAGTTGAGTTGAGTAAATGCAAGTGCTTCAATTATGAACCGTCGATATCAAATTTGTGAATATGTCTGTGCGGTTGGCATGGATGAGTAGCCACAAACACAAGTCTAACGTTATTCAAAACCTTGTTCATTTAAAGAAATTTACCACACATTGGTTCCTCATAACAAAAATATAAATATTTAAAGGTCAAATTTTGTATTTATTTTCAGTTTATCGTTAATCAAATGCAAACGCATTTCTCATTACTGTTAATATTGTATCGTCTCAGGGCGTTTCCGCTATGTATCAAATATTTCCTGACGAGGTTCTGGGTTCCGGACAATTTGGAATCGTCTATGCGGGTGAGTTGAATTACGCTGAATCACTTTCAGGTGTACATGGTGATATCTGTTTAATGTTTGTTTCTTCACGTTAACCGAAATAATCAAATAAGCTGCATAGGCGAAGTTTCACTTTGTCGAAACATAATTCGAGATCTACGAGGTATAAACAAATAGATGTAAATTTGTAATTCCCAAATACATTATGCGCATTTGCCTATACCCCGTTGGATAAGCTTGATACGAACAAAATTATCAAACATGGCATAAAAGTGCAAACATTTTTGGTCTACCAATTTAAGGCAGGGGATCTAGATGGTACTCTCACTACTGGATGAGTGCAAGCAGCACGAAAGCGGTCGTGGGGTGTTTGTGTGATGGAGATGCATGCAAACGAGGATTTTCGTCAATTTACCAACATTATTCATCACTTCTGAGCAATTATTTATCTCATTACACTTCTTGGATATTTTAAATCACACTCATAAATTCCAAATTTATGTTTGAAAATACAAATACCTTTTGCGTACTTCCAATAAATACGCTTTTCAAATTCGACTCCCAAAGGCCGGGGATAGGGAAATTTAGCTTAAGCTAAGTGAGTAGCGAGGCATTAATAAACAAGGGGGTGTGTTCTTGCTCCCAACGCTGTTCGGCATTTTATTTGCCTCTGATCTGAAGCACGATTTAGGACGAGGACAGACGCAATTTACTACGCACTGACAAAGTGATCGACAAGCCTTTCCAACCGACCGTTGAGAGCACGGGAAAAACCAATAGTACGGGATGTGCATAATCCTTTGACCTGCCACTGTTCGCCTACGATGGTTTTTGTAGCCTTTGTATTGATCACTCCCAAGAGACCTCCAGTCACTTATGGACTGTTGTTCGTTAGGCATGCAAGCACTTTGACTCTAACAATCAGCGATGATGAGCAACACCAAAGTCCTTCTGTCAAGGGACTGCATCAGCCTCCCCATCATCACTGTTTTAAACTGTCAGCTCGAACC
>JACCGJ010026004.1:12010-90759 GCA_013407085.1 Atriophallophorus winterbourni | reverse complement strand
AACTTGCTCTTCACCGCTCACTTTGGAGGCATTGTGTAAAGCGTCGACTGCAAGCCGGGGAGGAGCAAATACAGCTCCTGGCTGCTGAACGCAGATCACGCCACCGACGTGCAACTGGCGCAATACAACAGAGTTCCGACTATCGTTGCAAGCGCTGCGGGAGAGATTGTTCCTCCCGAATCGGACTGTTTAGTCATTGAAAAAGCTGTAGAACATGAACATTCATGCGATTGTGATGTACATCCATGGTCGACGTTGACCAAAGTAGGCCAACAACAACAACAAGTGGTACCGTGAAACCTTTGGTCAAAAATGTATGTACATGCAAAGTTACACATGTGTGTATCATCGAAACCGTAGATCGCACAAGATTCCTCGCGAAGAAGGCTTTCAATTTTCGTTCGCATTCCGTTTTAGAAGTTAAGGATACACATCGAGTTCCAAATCTCTAAGCGGGATGAGATGTGTGGTGTCGTGACATATGTTTTCGTGCATGCTTCAGTTTAAGTAATTAAAGATTTCACATAATCAAATGTGTTTTCGTTACGTGTCAAACGTCTGGATTCCATAGTAATGGTGCTTCGGTTCGGTTTCATCATGTAGCTGTACGTGATATGATTTCGCGCGCTGGAACGGAAAATAAGTTGTTGCAGTGAATTTTCCAATTTCTTCCAGGGTGCGCCAAGGGCTTCAGGTTTTAGCAGATAATCCCAAACAATATAAAAAAACCCACAATACTTAAGTAATTTTTCTCGGTAAATTGACAACTCATAAAATGTGATGTTTTGTGTTTTTTTAACGAATTACAAATAGTCGATTGGTGACTAGACGAACGACTAATTTAATTCCTTTACAAACATTTTAAAAGCTGGTGTTTAATTAAACAAGAAAACGACGAATTTCCAATTTGGAAATTAGTTTAAAAAAAAGTCGTGTAGAGTTTATCAAAATGCGGGTATCCTGAGTTAGTTAGTTTGTTTGCTCAGTCTGTCGAGTTGTTTACTCAGTGTCTAAGAGTGCGTGATAAGAGACCGTTTTATCCAACATTGGGTGATTTACCAAAAGTTTCAACTCTCTTGACAATTAATAAACACTTTTGGCTGTTTTCTTTCGAGTATTGCAAAGAGACGAATGAGCTTAACAATTAACTTAACGCTGATATATGTGGAATATTTTTGTAGGGATCATTGTGTGCCTTAAATCCTCATTAGCCATGAACTTGATGTAAACTATTGTGGACAGATTGAAAGCATGAGGATGCTCGATCGTAATCACATTACGTGGTGAGCATAAACAACATGAAAATGATGGAACGGTTTGTGATGGAAAAGGCCGCAAATACGAATGTTTCGTTGAAACCACCCAGTGTTTCCAATTAATCTCGCAACGCTTGTAAAAGCCAGTCTAGATGAAGCGTTTTAATATTTGTCAGACCAAGGGTGATAGTTAGGACAGGGAAAATGATTAAGTAGTAGTGAACCCCGTTAACGATGAAATTTTACGCATGTGGGCCGCTGTGTCAACTGACCTTGACCGTGTGCACTTGTATTAGATTTGTGTGGATACACACTAGTAGGTATATCGACTACTGATCCTGGTCATTCCGACGAGACGTGACAAAGCGTAGGCGTACTATAGGCTGTTTAATCGGCAAGGTCAAATCAGTGGTTGGGGGTTGACTATTACTTAATCATGTTCTTTGTCCTGACTATCACCCCAGGTCTGACGAAGCTTCTATGTCAGAAGTGAAACGTTACCTCAAAACTGCTATAACCGATTGCACTCAAATTTCTTTGCATTATGAATACACGATCGGTCCCAAACATATTCCAATCGATTGTTGGCGAAATCGTCCCAACCAATTTGTTTTTTCACCTGTACACAAAACACTAGTGATTCCGGGGAAAAGTGAACGGCTGGAAAAATATTCAAAGTTGCAAACTATGCGATCATGGTTGATGCGGTGAAACGAATAAAATGTTCCACTTTGCATGTTTTACCAACACACACCACACCACAGGTCTCGTGCTGTTGGTACTCATCATCGGGTAAAGTCAGTACGATCCGTTTACCAGGACACAATGAAGATCGTCATATTTTAAGCGAAATTGTAAGCAAATGTTGGATATGGTTGATACGATCATGTTATTCAATCACACATGGCCCGCACACACGCGGATTGTATTAACTCCATGGGATTGAAGCGAAAATCCGCAATTGCTTGTAATTCATCACACACACAACACAACCCCTTTTATACTGTTTGCGCTCATCGGATATAGACAAAAATATTTGGATTCACAGGCATCAAAACAGCAGGTGAACGGTAAACAAGGTATTTACTTGTAAGCAGATTCAAGGTAATTCAAGGTTTTTAATGGTCTAAAAAGCAACAAGCTTAACAACAGCCATAGGATGGTAAAAATTGAAATTTAAGTGTATACACAATATAAGGTAGTAGATTAAACAGTATATAAGTGTTCTGGAAACGAATAATGCAATAAAAATTCGTCTAATTTCGTTTTAAAGTCATGCAAGTTGTTGGATATGCCTGACACGACCAACCAGTTCAATCACATGAGCGCACACACATGGGTTAAACCTAGTGTAGCAGATGAGGTAGAGAAGCTCGAAATGGCAGCTAGCCACTAATCGCAACATTAGAGTCATCAGTCCAGCATCAACCGTATTACCCCCGTGTCGCAAGGACACATCTCGATTCATCCCTGAGGTCAACCTATCCAACGCTAGCCACGTTCGCCCACGAATCAACACAACACTAGAGAAAACGGATTGGTCAATGTCGTTTATTACGCACCAAACAAATAACAAAATGCACACCTATCTTATACAGGCAAATCGAACGACCACAACAATTATACCCCTGTATGTGTGTCACTTCGATCTTGATTTGTCAATCGAATTCGTCACAACCGGTACACTTCAAACCTTCGCCAAGCAGGGGTCGTTTGATCGACTGACGAATTGCATATCGTTCGATTGCGACTGACGTACCTCCGAAGAGTGGAATGCAATCATTCAGGAATCCGAAATAGAACGAGATCACAATTTTCGACGCTGAATGGTGTGCCAGATGGTGGAGTTCTGTGTATCATTCAAAAGCTCGTGATTCGCACTCATCGCTAATGAACTCAGCAAATCCACATTATGATATTGAACAAAAATCTGTATTTGCACGTTTTTTCATCCCTCACACATGACGACCGGTTTCGTGTTTTAGCCATTTATCATGTAATTTAAAGGTAAATCAGTTAGATCTGGATGCGCGAGTGTAGAAAGTGCGGAAGGATCGTCAACAATCTTGGGCGTCAACACTGTTTTGATTAACATCAACATAGCACTGCTTGTCCAATCTCAAGAACACATGGTGTGGAGGTGCGAAGTGCATTAGCGATGAGCGTTAATCACAAGCTATCGAATGATATACAGAACAACACCCTCCGGCATAACACAAGAGCAAGAAGAGCCAAAAATACCGACGACGACTATTGTGAACTCGCAATATTTCGAGTTTCGGATTGATTGCATTCGAATGGTTCGAGCGACAGCATTTTCGGAACTGTGAGAAGATGAACACCGTCGGCGGCCGTCAGCGCCTTTGACCAATCGGTTTCTCTTGTGATGTGGGATTCGTGGGTGGGTGCGCTGAACAAATTGACCTCAGGGATGAAGCGAGACACAATCGATGTGCCTGCGTGCAACGCGGGGAATAACTCGGGTGGGGCTGTCCTGAAGATAATGCGATAATTGGCTGGATGTGCTCCAGCTGCCACCCGTTGACCTGAAATGACCTGACGCATCAATTTCCGGCCTCTCTCTGCCCCCGCTCCCTACAATAGAGCAAATGTGCCTGCAACTAAGCGTTTATGATCGAATGTGCCCTACTTTATAAGCTGAGCGTCAACGCAAAGTGCACTGTTTTATCAGTTGATGAAATAATATGAACGTGGTTGTCGTCAAAAAAGTAGACAGTGTGATATGCTTGTCATTATTTTCTTCCATTAGAATAAAATTGATGTTCTGCTTAGACAATAAGCACACGCACATCCAGTTTTTGAACAAGCGAAAATTGATGTTCATGCCAGCGTACCACGGCAAACGCAAAAATAGTATTTCCTCGATAGCTGTTGTTATTCTTAGAGTGTCTACCTGATGACAGCAAACAGCCAAAACCGGTTGTAGTGCGGAGTATGTGAGCGCATCACTGCATTGACCAAAATAGCTATGCTTGAAAATAAGCTTTACTAACCCATGAAGATCTAATGTGTTTATTTCGAAATTTCAGGGATCCATCGAGCAAGCTTACGTGAGGTAGCAATCAAAGTGATCGATAAACTACGTTTTCCGACTAAGCGCGAGGCGCAGCTGAAGAATGAGGTTTTCATTTTGCGGGTATGTCGCGCTAATTCCGACGATAAATGCTCGCAACTCTGTCATTATGCTTGTATTCTCCAACTTCAGATACATTTATTCACTCACTTAGTTCAGTGATCTATTTTTCATCATAGGTGTCGATCAAAGTCGTTTTTGTGCTTGTGTGTCAAATGCTTCCATCCAAACGTCAGCGAGCTATCGCTACTTTTTGCGGTTGCTTCAATATTTGACCTCATAATTGGTGTCATTAATATGAGTTGTATTTCCATGTTAAAAGCAGTCCTCCCTAATCTGAAACAAGTTATATTCATACTATTAACCAAATAAAGCGGATCTAAAAATAACACCAGGTGTGTGATCAAGCAGCTGCAACCGGTCACATCGCATCGCTTGATCTTGAGGTCTGTACAGTCGGTGTCGCAGTGTACTCAGCAGTCGACCTCCGATAGTCTTGATCGTCTGTGATTTGTGATTTCTTTTCAATCCTTCAAAGTCTTGATACTATGTTGGATAAAAGAAGAAAGTGGTCAAATGATCCATGTACCGCGTGTACCATGGAACGTGATACATTCATCCTTATCAATAGAGGATTTACAATATCAAGAGAGGTAATTGTAGTTAATATAGTAGGATTTAATCCAAAGGATAATCTACCTGTTTTCACCTTTGTAACCATAGGCAAACCGATCCAAACAGCAACACACGACGCTGCGTAATAATTTCAGAGCGCTGGAAATCCCACAATACTGGCAAAAGATGCATGAAGCCAGCAGCTAAATTAGTTGCATTCTTGACTTCAAGCCAAAGTGAAACTCAGCCTTCAACATGATTTCACTATGGAAAACCTAAACGATCTCAGGATTGCATATACGAAACATGAGCAAGAACAACTGTTATGGTATACGGATTTCATTGCAAGTGTAATACACGACATCTTTAATAGTTTCATCGATTAACAAATATATGTTGTCCGGTATATGATTTGCGATTTAAGTGCCACTGAGCCGAGTTACTTTTTCTGAGATATTATAAATAAAAATTGATGAATTGTTTTGTTCATGTGTGCACACTTACATACTTGGACTTGTACAGCATAGCTTATTTCGCGAAAAACTAATTCCCGTGTATACATAAGGTGAGAAATAGAAGGAACATTTCTGTGGAATGATTCTAACAGTTCTAAGTCTGGTCAATTTTAAGATTTGGAGTGATTAATGGGATCCACGTTGTGAGCTGGTCACCCAAGTTTTAACTGTTCCATGTTTAATTAATAATTGCCACAAAATCTCTCATTTTGCATCAGTTTACGGTTAATTCAAGTAAACAATATTTTGCATCCAAGACAAGATGTACTTCTAAGAGCAGATATCACGCATGATGGAGCTAAACCTCGGAATACTTTATCGTATGGTTAACGATCAAGCTAAAGTGAAACCTGGAGTTACGTCCATGAACACGTCAGCTGGACCAACAACAACTGCATTAGATCCTGCTGAAGCATTAGCAACGTTTTATTTATGTGTATTTAGCCCGGAAAAACATGGAATTTACATCCCAAATCAAGCCAGTTCAACCACGGTTGCCATGAGTGAAATAAATGTCACAGCGAAACGTGTCCTTCAAGCAATAATCAATCTAAAAATCCGAAAGTCCCCCGGGACCGAGGGAATAACCCCGCTCATATGGAAGCAATGCGCGAACTTGCTATACAAACCACTCACATACCTGTTCAAACAAACACTGGCAAATGCAGTGATTCACACAGATTGGAAACGCGGAATAATTTCTCCTATTTACAAAGGTGGAAATCGCTGCGATGTAGCTAATTACCAGTTACTATTTTACCTGTAATTACTAAATTACCTGAACGCTTCATTGTCTAAGATCTCACCACAAATTTCGAAAATAATTAGTTGCATCCGCGAAAACAGCATGAATTTAGACGGAATTATTCTTGTTTATCTCATTTGCTGATAACACAGGATGATTGAACATAAGCGGTAGATAAAAGGCAAGCAATTCATGCCTGCTACCTAGATATCTCCAAAGCATTGATCGTGTTAACCATAGCCTACTACTGCAGAAGCTTAAAAAGCTTGGTATCACCGGAAAGTTGTTGAATTAGTTAAATGATAACCTAACAAATTGCACTACCAAGGTACGTGTTGATGGTGCATTATCAAAACCAATCGCAGCACGTAGCGGAGTTTCCCAAGGTTCAGTACTTGGTCCAATCATTTTTCTAGTTTGTGTCATTGAAATACCGGAACTTGTTCTATGTAATATTTCGTAATTTGCGGACGACATAACGATATAGAGTTGCATCCCTGGCCCAGACAACTATCTGCTATCACAAAAGATCTTGATACGCTTCACAACTGGTCGTTGAATAACAAACTTCCATTTAACATGAAAAATACAGGTTCATGAACTTGGTGAATCGAGTAGAGTTCACATAATATATAGGCTCACATGTCCTTGAAAATTGCTGTGAAGAAAACGATTTGGGTGTCTGGATATGCTCCACTTCAAAAAACCCTCACCACAAACGAACGCTGACTTTACAAAGGCAACACTTGTCCTCAATCGTCTCAAACGGTTATTTATGAAATTTCCGAACAGGGTATTCCCAAGATCATGAATACATACTTGAGACCAGTCAGGGAATGCGTTATGCAATCATGGTCTCTTTGGCTCAAGAAGGATGTACTAATTATGCAGCGAATAGATCACCGCTAAACAAAACTGATTCTCAGCATCAGAAACAAGCTTCATAAAGAAAGGATGGCTCACCTTAATTTTTTCGGCTATCCCTATCGACGGATCAGTGGAGACCATAGCCTACTTTACAAAATATTCCATACCCAAACCATCCCTTACAGGATTGATTCTATAGAAGGGATACAAGAATTTATCGCACCTATGAATATATACTTGTGGTACCCCATTTTTGCCTGAACTGTAGAAGGTATTTTTATTCTGTCCGTGTCTGTATTACTTGGAACTGTGTACCTTCTACTGTTGCTTAATCCAGTATGACTTTAAAACGAAATTAGACGAATTTTTATTGAATTATTCATTTCCCGAATACTTATATACTCTTTAAACTAACTGCTTATCTTGTATTTATAAACGTACATTTTTAACTTTTACCATCTTATTGTTATTGGTAAGCTTGTTGCTTTTTAGACCATTAAAAACCTTAATCATAAATGAAGAAAATTTAATAATTTGTTGATATGTTCCAAAAGATTATGGATAATTCGGAAATATGATTCGATCTATTCTTAGTTTCACGCTTTGATGTGTGATACATCTCTTAATTGATTGCAATCTGATATAATCATTAAAACAAGTAGTTATGCTTGGAGCTGGTTTCCATGTATTTTTTTCTCAACGATATCGGAACTTGTACTTTTCTCTTTGCTACTTTCAGAACTTAAATCACCCGGGAGTTGTAAACTTGGAACGAATGTTCGAAACCCCAAAACGCGTAAGTACCAGAAGTTTTGCCAATCAACATATTGTATGAGAATTTTTTAATAAAAAATTGTGATTATGGGCGATTATTTGTCGCATTTATCTTATTCAATACTAAGAAACGTTTCTGATGATACAGTCATTATTGTTCACTCCCAAGAGCAGCTCCAGGTGCTAATTGACTGTTTTTCGTCGGCATGCAAAGACTTTGGATGAATAATCTACATGAGCAAGACAAAATCGTTAATCAACGCATTGATCGCTTCCAATCATCACTGTTGAAGACTGTCAGCTTGAATCAGTACATCATTTCACACATCTTGGTTCAACCACTATGGATAAACTCTTGCTAGACACTGAGATTGATAAGCGGATTGGCAGAGCAGTTCTCATTTTGGCCCGATTAAACTCTCGTGTTTGGCGTAACGGCGATTTGACTGTAAAGACAATGATTATGATATACAACGCTTACATACTTAATGCTTTACTGTACGAAAGTGAAACCTGGACCGTCTACGCATGACACGAACGGAAGCTGAATGCTTTCCATCTAAGAAGCATCCGTCGTATCTTGAACATATCGTGGATGGAAAGGTGAATAATGCTAAAGTGCATTAAAAAGCTGGTCAATAGAGCATGTTCACCCTATTACGACAGCACCGCCAGCGGTGGCTTGTTCACTTCTACATAATAGAAAGTGGTGATATTCCGCAAGATCTACTCTATGGTGAGTTGAAATCAGGAAGTCGACCATTTGGCAGACCGCACTTGTGGTACGAAGACGTTTGCGAAAGCGATATGAAAGCTCTTGGCATTGACCCCACGAGTGGGGAAGAACTTGCTTTTGACCACCTACTTTGGGGGGATTGTGTAAAACGTTATCTGTAAGCTAGGAAGGAGCAGATACGGCTCTTGGCTGCTGAACGCAGATCACGCCACCGGCGTGCAACTGACGTCGATCGACCGATTATGGCCCATCGCTGCGAGAGCTGCGGGAGAGATTGTTCCCCCCCCACAATCGGACTGTTTAGTCATTCGTGAAGCTGTGGAGCATGAAAAATGCATGCGATTGTGTTGCACATCCATGGTCGACATCCACCGAATGAGGGCAACAACTCTGAAACTTTTTATTGTAGAAAAAGCAACAAACTTAACACAAACCACACGAATACAAGGTATATGGATTAAGAAGATATATTCTTCCTACAATTAATAGGTACAGTTACGGAGTGCATGATTCATCAAGAATTCATCGAGCTTCGAAAGTGAAAATCACAAGTGATTCTAAGCGTATTATTTCTTAGGGCAAGTAAGACAAAAATTATGACGAATATCCAATCGAGAATTCGGGATGGTCAAATCCTGAAATGTGTACCGATTCGAGTAAGATTCCCGAGATTTTGAAAACATTTGAGAGGATGATTCCCGATGTGAGTCATTTTAAACACCAACACCAGGTCTCTCTCTCTATGCGTTGTTGCACGAGATCGTGCAGCTTTCGTTTGGACAAGCGCTCTTGGGAAGTCGAATTCTCGTAGAATAAAACCAACGTGGTTGCACGAAGATACATAAATAAAACAGTGTCCAGTGTTTCATTCCATTTCATTGGGTAATATTTGCTATTTTAGTAGATACTACTCTTGTTTACTCGCGTAAGGTGAACATCTCGCCGGAAGCAATCATCATTGCAAATGTATTACATGGCACACATCCTGAATCGTGCGTGGTAAGAGTTGATAGCTGCAACTTAAGTGACTGCGCTTGAAGCTTACGTTTCGCAGAACCACATCAAAAGCTAGTTCGATATCGGTTAAATTTCGGGAGAACTCTGCTCTCATTTAAAAACGGTTCCCACTGCTGTGGAGGCTATTCAAGTATTGAAATACAATTTTCATCTCTCCATAGAGTGAATCTTCTGTAATACGCTGGTTTTCCATTTTATAGTTGAACCAGTCAGCCTGAGCGACACTGTCACTGAAAGCTGGACATGCTACGTAAATCTTCCTTAGAGAGTAATTTTGCTTTTGTTATATTTTCATTCATGATATGTGTGTCGGATAAAATACATTCAGCTTCAGTTCATGTCTTGCATAAACTGTCCATCGTTCGATGCCATACAGTAGTTCATTTAGTAAGCACCTGATTTACTGCATCAATTTACTATTCACTGTCTGTAAGCGGCAAATAAAAAGGATAAGATGACCGCTTTTCCACTGTTTCAAGGCTCACTGAACCTGATCTTACTGTCTCCACCTGATGACGGCAAACAGCCAGAAACCGGTAGTGGTGTGTAGGGGATGGGGATGTGAGCACCACAATACATTAGGATAATATGACATTTGCACGAAAGATTACCAGCAACATGTAAAATAAGATTGGTGATAAAATGCATCACTGTGACCATACTTATCGGGGATCTTGTGAGACGACACGGTCGAATGAAGCTAAATTTCAGATTCGTTCATGCCGATTGCCATATCCCTCTCCTAGGTACATAATCTCAAATGATTTAGATTGAACAGCTCGTTGTCACGTAGTGTAGTTAGAATAATAATAGTATTTCAGTGAAGTGCGGCTAACATCGTGCTAAATTGATTGGCTACCGGTAGTGAGCGGCATGCTGAAATATGCTGCACTCTTACTACCATTTCCTGGTCTTTATTCCTTCCTCATATCTGTCTAGGTCTGGGAAACATGACAGTATCTTAGCCCATGTGCAGTCTCACTGTGCGGCACTTTGCCTGGATCAGGCTTATGCTTTCATACAATACCATGCCTTACCATAATAATAGTAGGATGTCTTTAAGGCATGCTTCCGCAGCATAGCACAAAAAATGTCGTGCAGTCTAGGGGCAAGAACACAACCTTGCTTGACGCCTCGTTCTTAAATTATATACAACACCCATGAATTAATTGCTACTTCACGATTAATATTTGTGATTTGTAAAATTACGCAATCAATAATAGTATACACCATTTCGTTCCAAGCTGACTGATAAAAAACAGTTTTTCTATAGTTTCGAGAAAGTCAGATTTATCCGGAAAAAAATTGATTTCATTTTGACACGAACATTCAAGTCACCAATAATTGGGTTAATTTATCATTTCCCAGGTTTTCGTGGTAATGGAAAAATTGAGCGGGGACATGCTCGAACTGATTCTAAACTCACCCCAAGGTCGATTGTCGGAGCGCGTCACCAAGTATTTGGTCACACAGATTCTTATCGCGCTACGGTATCTACATCTTCGGAGCATCGTGCATTGCGATCTGAAACCGGAAAACGTCTTGCTCACAACACCGTCGCACTTGGCCAAACCGGAAATGGATATCCCGGAAGTCAGCCTCGTATGTTCATCAGCGGTTTAATTAGGTCAGATTTTTATTAATAAGTAGTATATGACGTTCGAAAAGCAGGACGGAAGCACAGGACCGGTTTCGCGGTTTCTTCTGCTCATCGGGTATGCGTATCCGTGATCTGACATTGGAACGCCCTGCTGACCTTGTGTTAAACCCATTTATTTGCGAATTCATGGGCTAAATCCTCATTTGCAAATTGACATTTAGCTTTTATGGGGGTAACAATCCTCGAATTTGCAAATAAATGGGTTTAGCACAAAGTCAGAACGGCGTTCCAATGTCAGGTCACGGATACGAATACCTGGTGAGCGGCAATAACCGCGAAACGGGTTGTGGGCTTCCGTCCTGCTTTTCGAAAGTCATATACTACTTATTAATAAAAATCTGACTTTAAACGAAAAAGCTACCCTCATGCTGTTATTTGAATGTTGCAAAATATTCCAAACAGTTACCGGTGCTGCAATGCACCAACTGTGGGACTTAGCTTAGTCCCCACATGAAAGCTAAATTTCAATTTGCAAATGAGGATTTATCCTCAAATTCGCAAATAAATGGGTTTAGCACAAAGTCAGAACGGATTTCCAATGTCAGGTTTAATTGGGTTTATAGGTATCGAACAAAGGCCACAATTATTTAGACATGTCAGTCGCTTTATTGAGGGCTTAACGGTACTGTAGAAAGGCCGAAAATTTCACGAAAAGCGATTAAATAGGGGGTATATGAATTTTCTATACCTATTTGCTTAAGTAGCAATGACCAATGAAGTTATTCAATATTCGAAGAATCGTTTTTACAAAGTCGAATGTGTATTGTTTCTGAAATGACATCAGCATCCCTTGCACATTTTGAAAATCCCAATTTATATTAAATATAACCTTATAAGAAAAATGTAAAATATCTGAATTAAGTTGTAACTAATTACAAATGACGCCTTGTGATCAATCGATTGGAATCGTGTATTCATACAGCAAAGAAATTTGAGTGCAATCGGTCAGAGTAGTTTTGGGTAACGTTTCACTTCTGACGCAGAAGGTTCGTCAGACCAACGGTGATAGGCAGGACAGGGAATATGATTAAGTGTCAGAAGTGAAACGTTACCCAAAACAGCTCTAACCGATTACACTCAGACTCCTTGTGATGTTCTCGAAGTTATTTTAAGGATGTAAATAGATTCAAGATTCAAGATTCAAGAGTCCTCACATAAATTATTTGTGAGGTATTTGAATTTATTATATTAGTGCAGTTGTTCCAAACCTTTTTAATGATCGCACCCATAAAATATTTTACTATGCTCACACACCCGGTAAAGAACGTGTAATGATTTTCGGAATTTTCAATACATGGCTTTATCATATCTTCTGCAATTGTATTGGGTTTCTTGGATTTGGCTACTTTAAACGCCACGTGGTATGTTGCATTAATGGTTTGTCGGTAGATAAAACCTAAATTTTGAAAGAAAACATTGTGAACCAAAGCGGATCCATTTTGATATCAATGATTCAACATCACGACTTGCAAAGCATGCTCCCCCATGCCGATTGTTAAAGTGTTCTCACAAGTTCAATGGGTTCACATTTACGTTTTAGAACACAACATTACATGTAGGCATTTCGGTGTTCGCAGTTCTTTAGATAATTCACTGTAACTAAAACCAAACTAAAGATAATCATCATTCTATGTCCTTTATTTTGACAATATTAATGGTCAATTACTATGCAGAAAATTGTAATCTGAAAAATATAGATAAAGTTAATTAGAACAAAGTTAAAAACATAAAATATATTTCTATAGAAATCGTTTCTTAGAGACATAAAAGAAGTTATCAATAAACGAACACAGAACACTTTGATGAATTGGTAAGGAATAATCAGAGAATGACGACACTTACTGCAAGCCCAAACACTGAAAAAAGCGTCTCGCGCCCCAAAATGGTGGATTTATCAATGTTATGTGCTACTTAAAATGAGTTGAGTAGTCTAAGATTATCAATTTTATTTCATCCAGTCAACTGCTCAGCAATTCCCTCAGGCCAAATTGTGCGATTTCGGATTCGCAAGAATTATCAGCGAGAAATCATTCAGAAGATCCCTTGTTGGTACTCCGGCTTATTTAGGTAAGTAGATCAAGCCTAAGAAGTTACCATATTCCCTAATACATATTTATTTATCTTGCTAGGATTTCATATGCCCTGATTATTTTGCTGCGTACAAATATCTTGACTCCTTGTTCACCATATTGAAGGCATGAACCGTTTTTAATGATGGGAAGTAGCTCCCCCACCTAGCAGATCGAAAATCATGCACTTTACGGTCCTTCTAAACTGCTCAATGTAGCTCAAGTTCTTCACAACTCATAGGCTTAATAAAAGTACGATTTGTTTACATTTTTATACGTATATCCTGTAGTATTGTACACCAATTTGTTTCTTTTACCATAAACCTTGAATCTTGGATCTAGAGGTTTCAAACCTTGTCTGCAATCGATTTTGTGCCGCAAGTTCGAGCGACATAATGAACAATTTTTGAGTTGAAATTCACAAAGATTAAATCTTTTTC
This sequence comes from Atriophallophorus winterbourni, assembly GCA_013407085.1. Lineage (NCBI taxonomy): Eukaryota > Metazoa > Platyhelminthes > Trematoda > Plagiorchiida > Microphallidae > Atriophallophorus > Atriophallophorus winterbourni. The sequence goes on along the minus strand of JACCGJ010026004.1, from coordinate 76,971 downwards.
AAACTAAGCGATCTTTATTCTTGCAGACATTATTCAAATTCGCCTTGTCGACGCTGTCCTTGTAAACCATAAAAACGACACCAAACAACTCCGCGCACAGAAATCATCCACTTGGAAAAAATAAAATCTGTCAAGTAGCCTTGAATTTACATGAAATTGTAATTATCTAAGTTATTTCTCTAGTATACATACAACTTTATCCGGAAACTTCAGTCAAGTTTACATCACGATGTAGAATATGCTTGTCTGTCCAATAAACTATATTGTAATGTCATCAGATGTCGTATAATATAATCCGTATGTTCATTGATGGCCAAACATGTTATCAGATTGAAACAATTGAATTTCCACGAATTTTAATATAAAAATTCGCAAAATATCTTATACCACATTTGAAATGAACGTAGTATAGACAGTTGTATCAAATAAGATGGTCCGCTGGTGACCATATAAAGTGTTTGAAATTCGCTTTGAACTCAAACCTGCTTGACACACGTACGTGATTCACACTGTGTCTTGGTGACCTTGATACTGGTTGCTATGAGAAACAAAGTCGTTAGATGTAAGAAACAACTACGGCGTCAGCAACGCTTGATTTCCGCCTAAACGCTTGATATCGATTTGCAACTAGTGTCGTTATTTATTCAATGTTTCAAGGTAATTCAAGGGTTTCAATGGTCTAAAAAGCAACAAGCTTAACAACAACCATAGGATGGTAAAAATTGAAATTTAAGTGTATAAACAATATAAGAACATAGATTAAACAGTATATAAGTGTTCTGGAAACGAATAATGCAATAAAAATTCGTCTAATTTCGTTTTAAAGTCATGCAAGCTAGTGGCGTGAGCAACGGTTGAAGGTAAACTGTTCCAAGTAAAACAGACACGGACAGAGTGAAAATACCTTCTACAGTTCAGTCGGGAATGGGGTACGACCATCACATATTCATGGGTCCGATAATTCCTCGTATCCCTTCGCGTGAATAAATCCTGTAAGGGATGGTTCGGGGTATGTAATGTTTTGTAAAATAAGCTAAGGTCTCCTCTGATTCGTATATAGGCAAAGTCGAACAGATTCAGTTGAGCTATCCTTTCTTTATATGGTTTGTTTCAGATGCTGATAACTAGTTTTGTTGAGCGGTGATAGATTCGCTGCATAAGTTCCACATCCCTCTTGAGCCACGGATACCATGACAACACACCGTATTCCATGACTGGTCTCGAGTATGTATTCATGATCCTCGGGAATATATTGAGCGAAAATTTCTCAAATACCCGTTTGAGTAGATTTAGAACACGTGTTGATTTTTTAAAAGCGGTGTTAGTTTGAAGTGATGTTTTTAAACTGGAGTATATCCAGACACCCAAATCTTTTTCTTCACTGCAATTTTCAAGGACATGCGAACTTATGTGATATGTGAACTCTACTCGATTCCCCACAATCATGATCCTGCATTTGTTGAAGTTAAACGGCATTTTGTTCTTCAACGACCAGCTGTGAAGCGTATGAAGATTCTTTTGTAATATCAGACAGTCTTCTAGACTACGAATGCTGCGCCAAATCTTTATGTCGTCCGCAAATAACGAAATGTTACATCAAACAATTTCCGGTACTTCATTGACATAAACCACATAGTTACTAGTTGCTGCAATTGGTTTGGATAATGCACCATCAACATATACCTGGTTAGTGCGATTTGTTAGGTAGTCATTTAGCCAATTCAACAACTTTCCAGTGATACCAAGCGTTTCAATCTTCTGCAGTAGTAGGGATTAGTCAACACGATCGAATGCTTTTGCTAAAGCATTGGCGGTATCTTGGGCAGAGTGAGTCAATCCATTAGGCGTTTGTACAGAGAATACACCTGGTTTGATTCTTGATCGCTCATTTGCTATCTTGTAGAGAAGCTTAGGATTATTTTCCATTATCTAAAGCAAGTTCCATTCAAACTGCGTGCGATCTTCTCTTTAAAGAGTCTTGACGTGTTTCTGTACCAAAATTCTTATGAGTTATCCAGAACTCTCTCTGTATAGTTAGCCATTTCTTAGTTCTACTCCGGATAACAAACTGGCAGTTGTGGTTGCATTTGTGTGATATAAAACTTGAGTTTCCGTCAAACTTCGAATTTAAATAATTTAGAAACGTATTGTTATGTAAGCCAGAATCCATGAAATCAAACTCTTTAGTGTGTGTATTCTGGAGACTGATATTCTAGGATTTAAATTTTATTTTCCTGACAACTTTTGTCTGTTCGCTAAATCGTTCCGCACTACATACATATTCAAATACAAGCACCACATGGCCACTGTTTCGCAGTAGTGCCAGGTATTGATTATCCTCTAAGGCGGTCGCTGCCAACGAAACTGACGTTGGCTGCAAAGATAAAACTGGAATTTGTCGATATGACCTAAATTCTTTAATAGACGGAAAAATACAATAAAATGAATATTCATTCACTCGCTCAGACTGTGTCATCCGTAAACGAACTGACAACAAAGCGTTGAATGACAAAAATGGACAAATACCATGTTTTCACTTGATTCTTACTCATACCATACCGTCAATCTTAATACTTTCACTTTGCCAGGTCTTAAGTGGTATCACGCTTCAAATCTGTTTGGATATTGTACGCTGTAAATCATCATCATCAAAGACAGCATTAAACCGGTAGCACGTACTCAATGCCTAACTGCCACCCTAAAAGATGGGGAAGGGTGGGACTTAAATTGCTACGGCTTCTATAGAAGAGTAAGCATAAGCAAACTGGGAATAAGTGCCTACACCTCGAATGGAACAAGTTTTGTGAACGAGTAGAGCGACATCAGCACGGCAGTTTCCTTGCGGCTTTCACTGTCATGCATCATAATAAGATTTTCTCGTCACTCCGCTTGACAACATACAAGGTTAAGCAAACACTCCAAGAATATGCTTAGTGCAAGACCGCCATTGAACACGGTTTCGGGACATATCCTGAAGCGTAACTAGCCATTGCGATATATGATGGCAGGGATTCCAACCTGGAAGACGTGTTGTGCGACTTTCGAAAGGTTACTAGTAAGGGTTTTTAGCTGCCTAAGCCACGTGATGGTTTGGTCACCAAGAGATTTACGTCAATAGGGATATTGCGTCGCAAAAAGAATCCGTTTCGGAAGTCAATGTTACGGCATTCGTAAAACGTGACCCAACCAGCGTAACCTATGCAGGTTGATCTGCTTCTCTATATCAACATGAATACCGAACAACTCATTTCGGAGAGCATCAGTGCGTATGCGATTGTAACAGCTAACTCCTAGAATGCTGCGGAGACACCGGTTGTTAAATACTTGGAGACACTGAATGTGTTCTTTACGCAAGGTCCAGGTTTCGCACCCATATAGTAACACAGCCCGAACTGTCGCTTTATAGACTCTACCCTTGAGTAACAGAGATAATCCTTTCTGACGCCAGAGGTGACCTAGGTTGCGGAATGCTACGGTCGCTTTAGAAATACGTGCCGAGACCTCGTCATCTAACGATGCAGAATTATTGATACAACTACTGAGATACGTAAAACAATCTACAATTTCAAGCGCCTGATTGTCCAACAATAGAGTGCTGTTTGACCTGCATCAGGAGACTGAATGTAGAGGTTGCAAAATACATCCCAAATGCCGGCACTCTACTAGATAGCTTGTTCAGTATCGTCTGTGCATCTGTGTACGATTCGAAGAGCAGAACTATATCATCAGCATAATCCAAATCGAGAAGCGTAACGCCTGGCATTATGTGAACTCTGAAAGCTGGGGCATCATCGTTGCACAATTCCATAATTGCATCAATTACAAAATTGAACAAAAACGGAGAAATCGGGCATCCTTGTCGGACGCCACTCGTGGTGTGCAATTTGGGTGAGAGTTCGTTGTAAACCCTAACGCACCCGGATATATGAGCATAAATTGCACGTAGTGTGTTGATATACTTTTGCGGAACGCCTTTGCACATCAAGGTGTTAAACAGGACATTTCGATCGACTGAATCAAATGCTCCTTTGAAGTCTAAACAGATGGCTATTATCGCAGACACGTTAAAAATGATGCACTTCTCTCAAGCGCAGTTTTTGTAGAAGCAAATTCGAATGGACTCTAACAAAATCTTCAGGTATGTCCAAGTAGCGAACGTGAATGCAGTTACCACTATCCAACTCCCTCATCTGATCGACTAACGCTGCGTGAAGATTCGTTCAACAGGAGCGATGCGATCGAAACCTGTGCTGTGATGGCGGAAATAAATTATGCGGATAGTCAGGTTAAATTAATTTGCTGATTGAATGTAACACTCATAGATCATTGTGGGCCAGGCAATTTACGTGCTCTTGAGACATACAAACCACGATGGAGAGTGGTCAAAGTCGGATGGCAGCGAAAACCCGTGGTTTGCTTGAATCAAATGTTTCTTGCCCCAACTTCCACACAGGCATCATTGAAATATTTCACGCGGTTTGTGCGCAATAGAGAGGACCATACCGATTGGATGCAGCAAGTTAACTCAATTAAGTCAAATCAGTCAATGTTGTATTATATAAAAACTGCTCTTCTTCTGTACAATTATCTAATATCTGTTCATATGAACCGTGCTAACCATGTGTACATCCAACAAGGCTCACTCCAGCTTTTTAGTATAACAAAATCTATTCAACCCGCTCTCGTATTGTTGAGAATTTCTTTCAGTGACGTGTCGTTCTTTTTCCTCGTTTTCAGCTCCAGAGGTACTCAAGCATCGTGCATACAATAGAGGAATCGATATGTGGTCAGTGGGAGTTATTCTGTATGTTAGGTAAGCGGAATTGTTGAAGTATTGATTGCCATCTGCTTTCGCATTCTACGACACTATGAATAAGTTCAACTAGCACTTAGCCGTGGTTTAATGACAGTGAATGCGCTGAGTTAAATTCACTCGGTCAAGTTATGGTGACTCATTCTATGGCACGTGAGTCAAACGCAGAGATCGATCAGCGTTTGTTCTTCAGTGGTCTGCGTTCTATGCATGGCCATCTTACATGTTCACAATCGATTATTACAAATGAGCCGCTTTGTCATCGAGTCCGTGATTCTATCGTTTATCAAGATTCAAGATTTATGGCTGAAAAAGCAATTAACTTTACAATAACCATAGAGTGGAACTATAAGTACAAATATATATATATAATCAAAATCAATGGAACGATGATAGTTTACTAATAGTTTGGGGCAAAATTCGGATTAGCTCTCATATAATCGTCAAGTTTTGATTTGAATATAGATAAACTGTTTGAGCTTACCAAATCGGAAGGTAGGGAATTCCAAGCAAAGCACACACGTACCGAATAAAAATACCTGAAGCAGTTCCGTTTGGAATGTGGTATTTTCAACTTGCAACCATGGCACGGCTGTTGCTGGAAGTTCGAAGGTGGAATAATATATCCAGGGGGTGGGAAACAGTAGTGAGTATTTTGTATGCGAGGATGAGATCACCTGGCATTCTCCTTTGTGCAAGTGTCCTCATCTCCAGTCGCCTGAGTTGTCCGGCGAATGGCATATTCTCGAGTCAAATGACAAGCTTAAAAGCTTTCCGGTATATGCGATCCAGGAGTAAAATGTCTTTTTGGAGCCATGGTGTCCAGGCTTGTGCGTCATAATCTAGAACCGGGTGTATATATGTATTCATCATGAGAGGAAAACACCCCGGGGAAAAACGTCCAAATATCCGCCGAGACGTGCTTTTGTAAACGGTTTCGCATTGTAGACCATTTTTTTAAAATGCCGCAAATCCAGACACCGAGGTCCTTTTCTTCTTCGGTGTACTCCAGGTTCATGTCACCGAGCTTGTATGGATAGGAAAAGCCAAGGTGACGACCGATTTGAATCATCTTCGACTTTTTCATATTCAATGACAGTTTATTTTCGGATGACCAGTTGAACAAAGCACTCAAATCGTTTTGCAGCAAGATACAATCGTCAGCATTTCTGATTTGCCTCCATACTTTTATTTCGTCAGCAAACAAACCATCTTACTATCATTTGGTATTGGTATATCGTTCATATAGATTAGAAACAGTATTGGACCAAGCACGGAACATTGTGGAACTCCGCTAGTGACATCGATGTTCTTCGACAATAAGCCGTCCACACGAACTCGGATGTGTCTGTTGCTGAGAAAATCTCTTACCAATTCGTATAGTCCTCCAACAACGCCGTGTTTCCTTAGCTTCTTCAAGAGTAAATTGTGATCAACTCTGTCGAACGCTTTAGAAATGTCTAGGTAGCACGCATGAATACAGCCTCCCGCATCTACAATCCTCGTCCAATCGTCTAAGCTTGTCAGCAAATTTGTTAGACAAGAGCAATTTCTGCGAAATCCATGTTGGGCAACTGCCAAAAGTTCGTTCGTTTCCAATGTCGCACGATTTCTGCGGTTATTATTCGCACAAAAACGTTTGATACCGAAGACAGAAAGGTCACCGGTCTGTAATTTTTAACATCAGAACGGCAACCACCTTTGTAAATGGGTATTATTTGTCCCAGGTTCCAGTCTTTTGGCACTACGCCAGCTTGGAGAAAATTATTAAATATGCAAGATAGAAGTTCAGATAGCTGCGCATGACACGTTTTGAACACTAGAGATTTATTAACGTTTAATTTTCGTAAGTGCTGCGCTACCACCAGCGGAGTAATCAATACTTCACTCAAGGTCGCTCGGTCAAGTCGAACGATTGGTTCCTGATCAGGCTTCGTGGATTTCGGCGCGAAAACTCCGGCATAAAAGTTTGCTAACAGGTCAGCGGTTTATGCATTCTGTGAAGCCGAACGAAGTTTTAGGGCAAAGACTCTTGGTTTAATATTCGTTCTATCGTTTAAAAGTCTATACAAGTGCTTCGGATTCTGGTGCATCTGCGAATTCAGTTGCGATTGGAACGCTTGTTTATCATCTCGAATTAAGCCGAGTAAACTGTGCCCAAGAATCAGCTGCGTTGGTAGCCTTGTGAAAATCCCATGCTACTGCCCTTTGTTTCATCCACTTTTTAGTCCTGCTTCGTAGAAAAAAATTATCACGTTGAGACGTTTTCTTCAAAACGAACATATTTCACAACACTGACAGATTACATCGCCAACATGATACATTTAAATCCCACATATGTCCTGAAACATAAGAGCAAAGAACCTCATTTCAGTATTCGCAGTCGCATTAGAAAACAATTAAGAAAGCGAAATTTGGTATGGTTTATTCATAGGGTCGCCATAACAGAATCGACTGGGAAAACTTTCGCGAATTGCGGAAGCAAGTCACAAAGCATACAGGAGGATAAAAAATATTACCCTATTCAGCTGAAAGTAAAAATGCAATGAAATCTCAAACTGCTTCATCGAATCGTTAACCGAAGATGAAACCCAGTGTGTTTCCGATCATGATAGATAACGGACTAAGTGATTCTATCCTGGAAATCGCTAACACTCTAGACAGTTTTTATTCACGAGTTTTCAACCTTAAGAATACAATTCTGCCATCGCATTTGTCAGCACCAATTGTTCCGGAGGCTATAAACGATATATGTATCAATTCTGAAATAGTGCAGCACCACCTACGCAGGTTGAATATCAACAAGTCCCGGGGAGCTGACGGAATCACACGTTCAATCCAAAGGTATGCGGCAGTCAATTGTGCGAACCACTTTGTGATTTATTTAATCACTCTTTGAGGGAGGGTGTTGTACCGACTGACTGAAATAGAGGAATTATAACACCTACATCTACAAAGGTGGCACTCGCTCTGACCCAGCAAATTACCGCCCTGTTACACTCCTTCCAGTGATCTCAAAAGTCATGGAGCGAATTGTGTGCGAAAGAATTGTGAGTTATCTCGAAGCCCAAAACTTGTTGTCCAGAGAGCAACATGCATTTCAGATGTCTCGTTCTTGCTTGACTAACCTACTGGAGACAATGAATGACTGGACGCAGGCAGTGGATGAGGATCGTGGCGTCCATGCTTGTTAGTTGGACATAGCGAAGGTGTTTTATCGCACGGACCATTATGTACTCCTGAGCAAGCTGCAGGTGGCTGGTATTAATGGGTGCTTTCTTATCTGGCTGAAAAGCTACCGTCTTGATCGCAAGGCAACTGTATGTATGGATCGAGTGATGTCTAGGGACCTCAAAGTCACTAGCAGTGTCCCACAAGGTTCGGTACTTGGTCCGAATTTCTTTTTGGTCTACATGAATGACGTTCCTAAACTTGTCCCAGCCAAATTGGTTCTCTTTGCGGATGATGCTAAACTTTTGATGCGAATCACGTCAAACGTGGACAGTTTGAATTTATAAAGCGATTTGAATATATTGAATAGCTGGCCATAGCGGAACAAGCTTCCATTCAACTACAGAAAGTAAAAAATGTTGCAAATAGGGAAAAATTTCTCCTTCTCCTACAAACTTGGATCCCAACAATTGGAATAGATGACAAAGAAAGAGGACCTCGGTGTATGGATTAGTGGTAGTCTGGAAAATAGCATACAATGCGAAGCTGTGTACAACAGAGCTAGCCGCATGCTAAGTATGCTTCGGGGTATATTTTCCCATGAAACAGTCTTCCTGCTCATAAATACGTATATTAACCCAGTGTTTGATTACTCAGTGCAAGCTTGGGCCCAATGGTTACTCGAGAGGATTTATCACAGAGCAACTAAAATGGTTGGCTGTCTCCGCAACCTCACATATGGCGTTCTTAATTTGAATACAGTGGCTCGCAGACTGGTTCGATTGGATCTACTCCACACTCAAAGATGCATCTCTCTGAAGCATTTGTTTCACCACTGGTCAAGCCATACCACACGTACTCACCCGCTAACATTTGATATTCCACATTACCACCGGAATTGCCGTCGGTTCATCTATTTGGTGCGCGTTTGTTTCTTATGGAACTCCTTACCATCAAACCTTGTACAATCATCTAGTGAAGGGATTTTCAGGAACAAACTGGATATATTTAAGCTTAGTAATTACATCCTACATCCCGTTTATATAACTTAATTGACCAACTTCACACGACATTTATCCTAACGAATATTTTTCCATCATACCGAGACAATACATGACATTTTTCTAACTACAAAACCGTCGATATTCCTAGTGCCTCAATTTTTTGTACATATTTATTGTCGTTATACAAATATCCTACGGTGTTGTACAACTACAAGCATTTTTAAACCATAAATTCTTGAATGTTGAAGCTCACGCCTTGTGCTCATTTAACGATTGGAACCTGTTTGAAGGCATTGAATATCTAGAAGTCTACAATTCCTTGAGGTTATCGTTATTTTTGCAAACACATCGATTCAATCAGCTAGTCCATTGGGACGTATGCTCGAGTAGACTACATTCTGCGTTTGTTTGATGATGAAGATTCAAGAATTTATGGTCACAAAAAGCACACAGCTTCACAATTACCATATCATAGTAAATATTCGTTCGGGAAAAAGGTATGAAATAAACATGTAATGTCAAGTATAGTCTAGTTGAATATTTACCATGAGTCAATACGCAGGTGTCGTTAAATCGTTATGCAAGAAATAAGTCGTAGCGTAGCATCAGCATACCCCAGGTACAAGTTCCATAAAAAGCACGCAAACCGCCTAAAGGTAGCACAAGGACAATATGTATTGTCGTCACTCCATGTATTACAAATGGTTGATACACCAAATTCTAGAACGGGAAAATTTTGAAAGTTGGTGGACGGTTATTGAAAAGACTTTAAGGACAGCACAGCCGATTGTGGTGGTCAATGTGTTGAAACAAGTTTAATCGGGGGAAACTTGTATCGATGGCCCAAAGAGTGTGGGGTACCCCTTGTATTTGCATCTAGTCCTTTAGACTTTGAAATATTGGGTATTACTTATCAAAGGATCGAAGGATTTTGTGTTCCTTCCAGTAGTCCATTGGGTAAAATTGACGCTAATTGCTGATCACGTGAATGCTGTGAACTTTACGGATTTCACCCAAAAGGGTTTGATGGCCCCGATAGCATACCATCCTTTGATTATTTCGCATCCTTTTCGCGTGCTGAGTAAATGCTTCTTCTATTACTAAGTAGCTCTCTCGCAGGCTTATGGTAATGATTAATTACTCAAAGTTGAATCAAATTCTAGCTGAAGTGAACTTATATGGCTGTCAAGATATATGGAATTTCAATTGGAAATGTTTCGTCGTAATTCATACCAAGTTCTCAAACTCAAGTACAGCGTTGAAATCTGAAACAAAGCCGTTTGGTTCATGGTTTTGACTTCTGTAATGCTATTCGTAACAACACGTTACATTTTGCTATTAATGCATGAAATCACGAGTCTTGATCCATAGAAAATGTGGCACAGTCAGACAGTGTACATGGGCAAAGATACGGTTAAGTTGCCCAGTATTAGAGATATATAAAAGGAAATGGCAACGAGACTCCAAAGTATTTCGGCAAGTAGCTAAGTAACTTTGGGAGATAAATATGACATGGCAGATCAGTCAGTTTGTAATTGCTACGAATTCAGCTTAAAATGGCCAACACACGCCATGCTATTTGTTGCATCCAGTTGAAACTGATATGACTTTCAGTTGGGAACTAGATAGCACCGCCGATTGCTAGCTTGCTCAGAAAGAGCTATGGCGTAAGCTATTTATTCGAAAACCCCGAGGAACAACAACTGCATATCCAAAGTGACGAATATCATCATTTTCCGTTCACGCGACTTATTTGACAAGGCTTACAGAATCAAAAACTTTTGTCCCCAAATGATGAGGAAGACATCCCGAAAATTGTCGCAGGTGATTACATCTTTTGAAGAAAACGTACGACACGTATATATCAATCAAACTTTGTGGATAATTAATGATTCGCCGAGTCGAATCTTGCTGTACCACCGATTGAGGTCAGGAGGCCTAAACCGATAATAGATTTCGGTTGGGGTGAGCAATAATAAATCCCAGTTTATAGAATTCATGTGCTTCAGATCGGTCCAAACATGTCCATGTCTATCATATCGATCAATTTGTATACGTTTGATGAATGGTATATGGTATGAAAGCACAAGCCTGATCCAGGCAAAGTGCCGCACAGTCAGAGACTGCACGTGGGATAAGATACTGCCAGGTTGCCCAGGCCTAGACAGATATGAGAAATAGAGAATAACGATAGTAGTGAGACTTCAGCGTGTTTCAGGATGCAGCTCACTACCGTTGGCCAATCAATGTAGCACGATGTTAGCCGCACGGCACAATAATACTGCATGACTGCACATCCGTGCATGATCCAGCGGACATTTTCATGGATATAAACTTAAGAGCAACCCAAGAGTCCCTCAAACTGATTCTTTTTCTTTGTACTTTAATTGCATCGTTTAATTGAACACATTGGCGTAATAATACAACACTGGCCATTAGTAACGGTGTTGATTGACTACCCCTGATTGAGCGGTTATCCATGGTCCGGAATTTATAAACTCTGCTTATTCTTCCGCGTATCACAATGAGTAAATTCATTTCTTAATTGACCAGCCTCAGTGGAACGTTTCCTTTCAACGAAGAAGAAGATATCACGGATCAAATTGAAAACGCCGAATTCATGTACCCAAAACAACCGTGGGGAACAATATCTCCCGAAGGTAAACAGTTTTATGGCCAATAATGCGTCAAAATCATTTTTAGTAGAGTCCCTTGCTGTGCTCGTCTAGGGGCATCAGGTGCACAGTAAGCTCAAGGTAAAGTGGGCCGTCAAACAGTGGTATAATGGTAAACAGTCATGCTTATATATCATTGTTCTTACTAAGAACCACGATGTTCAAATACAGAATCACCAAGTGTTTCCTGACCGTGCACTCGAGGAGCTTATAAGCGACCAATGCGTTCATTTGATCGTATTAGTCAATGAAAACTGGGTTTGAACGAACAATCTATTTATTAGAATCGCAATGTGCGGGTACAGGGCTTATCACGGCTGATGCTCAGAAATAAGACCTTTATGTAATGCGGGAGAGAACTGGTCCAATCGCAACGACTAGCACAAATATGATTAAAGTTATCGCACGCAGCTAATCAATCGTGAAACGTGTTCTTATCAGAATCCTGCAGCTCAGCGCCAGTCACCGACAAATGATATCAATTTCAGCCACAGAGTGCTAGACTCTCACTACTCATTTCCAGAACCCATCTTTCTCCTGGATAAGGGAAATTACGGCTTAGATTGGTATGTGCGTCGACACTGGCTAGTGCCTGCATGTAATCTGTGCGCCAGCGGAACCATTGACCACATCAAAAGCAATGGACAGCGCTAAATAGATAGGTAATATCAAGGCTGGTTGTTGGATTAATTTTGGAGTGACTTCAATTTGATTTCATTTACATTTGTTTCAGATAACTTTAAACTAAACAAACCTTCTCCATATGATAAAATCAGTGCAAGCACTGGGATGTGCACCTAAGAAACCAAAAAATTATTGTTTTTCCTTAGCATATCTTAGTCCTGGATGTCCCAAACCTCACTCATCATACACATTTTATCCTAAAGTTGCGGGTTCTACCACGCTTCAGTTGCTCCGCATAAAGACAGTCTACTCATCGCACAACCAAGTTGTGGTACACGAAAAGACCCGTATCATAAGCTTCCACGTTCTGTTCTTAATATTCTGGCTGCCAGACACAGCCAGCATGCTTAGAATGTGCTATTCTAAAAGCTGTAAAAGCTCACCAAACCCAATCCTACTGACTCCAACTGGTGGTAGCAAAAGGCATGGATGTGGTTATGAAGTGTGAGGATGTCGGAAAACAAACAATGTTAAACGTAAACAAGTGACACTTAAATGCCACTGTTGCATAGGGTTCGCACAACGAACCACGCTGTTCAAACACAGAATCACAGTGATTCGTGGTCAAGCACTCAAAGCGCTTATGGATAACCAACCTGATGTGCTGCTCACATCCCCCGAAATGTTAAACGTATTTGACAATACAATTTTCTCCACAGCTATTGATCTGATTACACGGTTATTGCAAGTCCGGTTGCGAAAGCGGTTCTCCGTTGAGAAAAGTTTGAACCACGCCTGGATGCAGGTAAGAGATTTGAAATGCTGTGTTATCTGTCCATCATCACACCACACTTCTCGAAACAAATAGATCGGATCATCGGGACAAAGTAGCGTAAAGACCGTGAGATGCCAACTGCAGTACGCGACTAATGATTGGCACTAATCAATGGCAGTGGAATTTTTAAAAAAAAACGTAAATTATCGGTTTGTGGCAAATGTAATGCAGCCCCGGCACACCACTTAATCAAATACATCAGTTTTATAATTAGGTTTAGATGACAGAAATAGCCTTGATAAAAGAGGTTACTAACAATCGGACTCCCGCTAGCTCAACGTTGAATTGTTCGATAGTGCACTTTCGGATACATCAGAGATTTTTCGTAGCAGACATATACCAGTATGATGCAGCACAAAACCACAAGCAGCCGAGCTTTTTTTGAATTCATCTGCGATTCTAAAGCGTTGACCAAGTTTTTATTAGCACCCGGAACCAAATAGTTGGACGTTAAACCACTGACGCTTTGGTTGGCCAGCATACCAAGTAGTGTCGCAGAGCTTATTATTATATTATATTTGCAATCTGATACAGATATAGTGCCGTTCAACATAAACAATGAGATGTACAAAGCGAGAAGGGGGGTACAAAGCGTTGTTATCGGCATCGTTGAACGTAGGCATGATACTACCCGGTTGCCTACACCGAAGTAGGGGCCTACACCGCAGAGCTTATGTATATACGCAGTTGTTTTGGTTTGAATTTCATTCCACAACGGTGATTGCTGCAATTAAACAGCCACCACAGGTTTGTCAGACCTAAACAAATGCTTAGCTTAGGTAATGGATGTTCACCAAGCTCGTGGATAGGTAGGCACGATTTTACACCGTGCAAAAATGGTTTGCCATCGACAGACGTTGGAGTTTCACTACCATTGCTATTTTCCTTCCCAATAGCTGTCTATGCCCGGGCTACCTGACAGTATCTTAGCGCACGGGCAGTCCTCGACTGTGCGGCACTTTTCCTGGATCAGTCTTGTGATTTCATTCATTCGTACATACATATTACAAACCTGACGCCAAATAGTATCACCAGTATAAACCGTACATGAGCAGATAGTTGGGATGCCAATACGTCTGATATTTGAGGACGTCAGGCTCCGTAAATGCTGCAAACGTGTCATCACGACCTGGCGGCAGTGCTTTTAGTAGAAAGGCCAGTTCTCGATATTGAAATGACTTTGCATACAATTCAGCATACTAATGGATAGGACACTTCGTTCCACTTTTCGCGGGAAGCAGCAAAAAGCTGAGTGCCAAAGATTGCATTCGACGATTTCATTGGACAGAAAACTTACGCTCTAACGATTTAATTAGTCAAAAATTTCGTCCGATAATACACTTACTGCACACAAATCATTCTAAGCAAAGCCATGATCTCGCCCTTTGCCTTGCCCGCTATTTGTTGGACCTAAGGCGACTGATTTTTGTCATTGGATCTTCACCCTAACAGGTATTTGAAGTATTTTGATGGTTAAATTAACATTTCTGAAAACTCGTGCACACGAATAAAGCAGTTTTGTACTTCTAAGGCCAAACGTCAGTATGGAGGCTAAACCTTAAAAACAGGCTTCTTCGTGAAAGAGCGAAAAGAAATGTTGGAAGCAGGGAACTACTCTACCGTTTTTATTGATATAATGAAAAAATTCTACAGCATAATAGAAGAGTTTTTCGCAATGCTTCACATCGAGTGATGCTACCTTTAATGATGGAGACACTTAGATGGGATTTCGTTTTTGACGCTGTTTCTTAGAGAAGACTCGTCAACCGAATCGAAGGTGATGGTCACAACAGGGTGCCGCTCATTTCGTTCGTCTAGTATGGTTTCAACCCGATGTCGGTAATAGAATAATCCGTTTCATACCCGCATAAATTATTTTCATGGTGCTACTTGAGTTATATACGAACAAAACCGGTTTTGTTGTTGCTTCTCGTGAACGTAACCATGAAAATCCAAAAACACTATCAACGTGGAAACAAACATAGTCAGCGTGTCATTAAACCTTATAACTCAGTCTACAATTTTTCAGGATTATCGGACCTGGTGTGATCTGCGACGCTTGGAAGCAGCGATTGGTAATGAAACAAGATTTCTCACATCAACCGCAGACGATGCACGTTGGGAACAGTTCCGACAAGAACAAAACAGAATATGTATCGAACAAGGGGATCCTGAAAACGACTTGACTTCTTATCTGACCAAGTGGCAATTGATGGGATGGCGCGGTACGACTGACGCTCCACCAATTTATTTCAGATCTTTAAACAAGTTGTGAAGAAAACGATTGTATGTGCTGTAAAATACACTCATAATACAACAATTATATTTGTGCACATCAATGAGAGTCAAGTGCAACAAAAACATGAAAAAGCACGATGAGGCCAATGGGTATTTAAATGGACAACTACGAATTTAAGAACGATAACCGTAATACGCTTGTGCTTGCATAGCTTGTTGTTGTTGTTGTTGAGTAGTTGTTGCTGAAGCTTGTGTGGTCGGCATGGCAGTCGGTGCCGTTGGAGCCGCGTATCCAGTATAAGCGGAATAACCCGGATAGTAACTCGCATACGCTGCTGCTGATGCGGCCATGTTTGCAGTGGCTCCAGTCTGTGGCCAGGAACCGTATTGTGCAGGTGGAGGCTGAGTAGTCGGGGGCATCGATGCGGCTCCATATCCATAATACGAAGCGTAGGAAGCGGCAGCCGTAGAAGCAGTTGGGTTCACTGATGCTGTCGTAGCAGGTGCTTGGGTAACATTCATTTGTGTTTTGTCTGAAATGGCTGATGCGTACAAAGATGGAGCGCTACTGATTGCTGTTCCGCTGGTAGTGGCAGGTCTATTTGTTGCAGCCGGTTGGTTGCTTTGGGCACCATAACTAGACGCACCATATCCCGCAGGATAACCATAGTTATAATTGTAACTTTGTTGAGATGCAGTTTGTGAAGTAGCACTAGGAACAGATTTCGAACCCTGAGGAGGGTATCCGTAGCCATATGTTTGAGGTTGCTGCTGAAATGAAAACATAGTGTTAGAAAATCAGGGCAAGGATGGGTTATTACATAGCAAGGAAACTTGCTAATAACAGAAAATGGCATCATGACATAATGACTTACTCCCATCTGTTGTGTTTGTTGCGCAGCCTGCGTCGGTTGATTGGATTGAGAAGCACTAGAAACGGGAGCAGCATCGAAACGACTGCGACCGGGTCTGGGAGCATTTGATTGAGGTGCAGCTGTATCACCGCCGTATGCGCCAGCAGTCCCGCCATACGCATCTTGGTAACCACTTTGAGTGTAGTTAGAATACGATTGTGTTGGAGCAGTTGGTTTTGAATCAAAACGCGATTGCCGTGGAGGTTGAGCAGCTGCACGTGAGTCTCCATACATCGCAGCTGTTCCTGAGGCATAGAGACTGCCACTTTCGCTTGATTGCATATCAGCTGAACCATCTCCAGTCGGATATCCACTTTGTCCTGTTTGCATAGCACCAGAACCACGCGTAGTACGAGCACCACGGGCAGCTCCAGCGGAACTTCCATATGCTTCTTGATTTGTGTAGCTCGCGGGCGGGTATGGGTTAGGTGGGTTCGTGTAAGGTTCAGCAGAATAACTTGGCTGATTATAATCATTTCGTTGGTATGTACCAGAAAAACCGCCGGACGATTTTGGAGGTTGCGTAGTAAATGACGAAGGAGCGCTACGCTTTCTGTTGGATTGATCCACGTTTCCTGGATAACCCACACCGGAAGAATTGAAGGTATCTGAAGGACCACTAGGAGGATAGTTATTGAACTGCTGCGAACGCCCGCTAGCCATAGGATATCCACCAGGAGCATCTTGTTCCGAATAAGAGCCACCAGCACGTTTCCCAGGACCATAGGATGCACCACGACCGCCACGATCAGGTGGGCCAACGCTGCGGTCTGAAGGGGCACCACTACCACGACCTCCACGAACACCCATCCGTCCGAACCCTCTATCAGGAGCACCACCAAAAGCTCCTCGAGCTGGCGCTGTACCAAATCCACCACGATAGCCGCCTGATAAGGCAAAAGTTAAAGTAGTTTAAATAGAATGAGTCAATAAATAGATCGGCCTGAAAGTACCGTGAGACTGTAAGACTAGCTGATTCCAAACGTAACATAACATTTTATTCTACCATTATAACATAAAATGTGCCGAAAATGATCTCCTGCTGTTGTCATTTCATTCTCACACTTTTCGTTCGCTTTATTAAAAATTGCAGACACTATCCGAGCTTTCCGTACTACACCAGTTCATATGACGTGAGGGAGAAGTGATGTGCAGTGGACGAATTCTACGCAGATGAATGAAGTATCAGTACCCGTCAGAACATTTACGTGTTATTTGACCATCGATTCATCCATCGCTATCATGCGAAGCACATATACCACTAGCGAAAACAACCGTTTTGATGTCAGTTCTCGTACATATTGAGATACTTTTGTCAGAGTCAAACAGTGGCAATCACGACACATGTAAAATCTACAAGCTTTGGGCCGAGCAAAGCGATAAGAAAATAGCGATAAACTGTCCGTCTGCAATACAGTGGACGATTGTGATTATCGTCAGGGTCAGCGCTACACCGGTAGCATGAACCGGATCCTTAACTGCTATAATAAAAATAAAAACAAGATGGGGAAAGCTGAGGGGCTTGAACAGCTACAGATTTTATAGAATAGTAAGCACGATCAAAATGGGATGTCCCTACACCTCGAACGAAACAGGCATTCATTCAAATTTAGTCAAGGAGTAGAACATCAGCACGACAGCTTCCTTGCGGTTTTCACTACCATGCATCAGAACAAGCTTTCCTAGTCACTCCACTCGAGGCTAAGCAAACACTCCAAGATGTCTAATGCAACACTACCACGGAACGTTTGCGAGACGTAATCGTTGACAAAAGAATTGCAGGTGCGGGATGTGGCCTGCCAAAATTATCGCTTAACAATTTATAAAAGTGAAGATGTGATAGAGACAACCGGGTCCATAACGATGTAGTTGGAAAAACTGTTCAGAGGGCATACCAGCAGGATCAAACTAAATTGTGTGAACAATTCAGTGGCTCGTAAATATATATAGAGTTCTGCGAAGAAACGCTTATATATTATAACAGAACAGAAACGCGGGAAGCAATTTCAAACTACTCAAATTTGGTTGTATCAGATTGCCCGTTTTAATTTCAATCGATACTTTCACATCGCGTAAAATCAATGAACGCTTGACAATGTTCAAATTACCTTGCTGTGCGCCTGAACTGTCAGGCATCGCGTCGTACCGGCCAGGGGGAGCAGATCCATACATTGAATCAACGGCATAAGGAGTGTCCATGTCACCAGGACGGAAACTACTAACTTCACTGCCCCCGCGGCCTCTTGGACCACGAGCTTCGGGGGGCGCACCTTCGAAACCATATCCCCGACCCATGGCGTCAGGCATTTGACCGCCACCTCGGCCGCCTCGTCGCATCGGCGGCATACCACCAGGAGCACCATATGGCGGGCCTCCAAAGGGAGCACCGAATCCACCCCGTGGACCCATCCCACGAAATCCGCCACGGGGTCCAGGAAAACGACCTTCGGAACCTCGGAAACGATCGTTTGGAGAACGGCTGTAAGCATCTTGGTCACGACCTAAGTGCGGATATATAAACATTAGTGGTAACCGATAAAAATTTTCGAAACACCTCGATGGACTAGTCCTTACCTCGGTCATAGCGGTCGCGACTGCGGTCACGTGAAGCATTATAACCACCTCTGAAACGAGAAAAATAATTCGTATTGAAGTCATTATTGAAGCATACAGTAAGCAAAATAACACGAGCACAACTTTAGAGTTCAAAAATCCGGATTTTCACTGCTTATGCGTGGAAATACAAATGTGCACCATTTAGTTGAAGCTTACAAGGGTGCTAAATTAATGGCCACAAAGGGTCAACGTTAATATTGCATTGCTACTTTTTCTGGATATTGACGTACAATTTTCTTTCTCATATCTGTCTAGGCCTTGGCAACCTGACAGTATCTTAGCAGTCTCTGACTGTACGGCACTTTGCCTGGATCAGGCTTGTGCTTTCATTCATTGACGGATAAAACTAATGGGCAACATCCAGATAAATATCAACTCGTGAACTTTTTTGGTAATTATAGTGCAGGTGGAAATGTCTGTCATGCGGTTTAGCCTTGAAAGATTTGGTTGGGCTAACTTCAGCGAATTATTTTATTTCGTTGCCTAAAATCACGTTAGGGTTTCCAAAGCAGGGGTGAGATAGGTCTTCCGACGCATTGAGAACATGCTAATTATTTACAGCTGATTCATTAGTTTTTATTGCATCCTGTCTTTATGTAGTGAGCATCCCTTTTGTGTATTTTCTTTTTGTTTTTTTTGCATTGACAAATATTTATCGGCTCACCATCATTTGTTTTAAATTAATGCATACACCGAGTACGAGGTGTTGAACAAGTGGATCTAGATTTTACATCTGACAAATGTAGCCTAACTAGTTACTTTTTTAACATAAGAATTATTTTGTAAAAACATCAATATTTGATGTAGACGTGATGCAATCTTCGAGGTGTAGAGATGTAATGTGGGCAAATTCGAGAGCAGGCTATCACATCAAGACAAGCAAGGTAACTAAACCAAGCGTACCTGTAATCTCTTCGTCCACGATCATCACGTCGATTTGGAGATCGCCTAAAGTCATCGCGTCTACCTCGACCGAAATCGCCACCACGGTCACTCCGACTGCGCGAATCATTGCGATCCCGACTGTTACTCCACCGCTGACGCTTTTCTGGTGGCGGGCGACTGGCTTGACCCTCTTCGTTATAGGTACGAACCAAATCCATCGCTGGACCAGCTTCTAATTCAGTGAACAACACTTCATCGAATACGCTATCAGGATCATCAGAAATGGCTTTGGGGATCCCGAAATTAGCTTAAGGAGAAAACCATATGATACGTTAGAACACGAGATGACACTTTCTCAATAGAAAAACAAAAACGGGTAGGTGTCTGAAGGATGGGATAAACTTGCACCATCTAAAATGAAACAATTCACATTCTTCAATCGCACAATTTACTGTAGAACACGACGTAACGAAGCAAATATGTGAAGACCACAAATGCTTAAATAAGAGTAAAAACGGAAGCATCGCGAAATATTCAGAGGTATCTGCAAGCAGAACAAAAGTCCAACAGCTGAAAAAACCAGTGTACATCGAAACAATCTACTATTACGAACCAAGGAGATTGTGTGGGGTTTAATTAACACACACGCACGCAGGGCAGAGTAGAACAACTACCTTTCATTTCAAGTACGGCCGTCTCAGGCACTTCTTTGCCCTCCTCTTTTT
Organism: Atriophallophorus winterbourni; assembly: GCA_013407085.1. Lineage (NCBI taxonomy): Eukaryota > Metazoa > Platyhelminthes > Trematoda > Plagiorchiida > Microphallidae > Atriophallophorus > Atriophallophorus winterbourni. The sequence continues at coordinate 56,471 of JACCGJ010026004.1, read as the reverse complement.
CCCGTTGGGCAATGCGGCGCCTGAATTCTTCATCTGTAGGTACGATAACAACGGCTTTTCTTTTGAAGCCCTCAAACGGACGCATTTTACGACGCTGTGCAGACGGATAGACATTTGTCTGTGCGATTAAGTGTACGGTTTCAGCAAAACAGATCAAAAACATTTGAGTTGCACAATTGGATGTTCCGCGTCAGTAGTTCCACGAGCGATTACACACACAAGGAGTGTTTGGAAACGGTTCGGAGTATCCATGTTGAGCCAGCCAACGGAGTGAATTTCCAAGAAAATAAAAGCATAACTTGCGGATAATTGCTTCAAGATACGACATAAGAAAAGCGCTTTAAATAGAATCTGCGTCCAAATTTAGTGGATGAATGTAATGAAAATTAATTGTAGCAAATTTCTAAACGTCTAGAGGGTTCAAAATTTAATAAGGTAGCCATGCTGCTTTCTAGAAAAAGATATCCTTCTGAAAAATAAACATGTATGACTGTTGGACTGATGGTTGTAGAACTTACAACACTATGTAAGACGATGTAGATTACGAAAATATTACAGTACCAAGTTGACAAGGTTAAAGAGCACTATTGTACATATTGAATGTATGAAAATGCATATGAACACAATGAATGGATCACAAACCTGGTCCAAGATATAATTACGTCTTCGTTTAGATGCAATAGCGAACAAAGCATTCAGACAGTCTGTTGCTTCTTGTATCAGCACATTCCAACGTCCATGATAATTACGCTGACGACTCAAATGTAACACCTATAATGAATAAAAGTAGATTAGAAAATACACACTTAAATAAAATGTTCCAGGAAAGATACTAACCTTCATTTTATCCAAAATTAAGTTTGTACCCAAAACATTGTATTGTTTCTCAGGATTCGCTTTGCAAAGTTGTTCGGCATAATAACTCTTGCCTGAACCCGGTAGACCAACCATCATGATAACTTCACATTCACTTTTCGATGCCGGAGGTTTCCGCCCATGAACTTTAAATGATGGGTCGATGTTGTTGACCATTTGCCAAGTTAATGGATCATCTGAAAATAACCGAAATGAAACTAGGCTTATTTCTTTCAACACTTTAATTTTCTACCGATTTATTTCCGAATGGCTAAATGAATTTTTGGTGAAGTAAACAAAGAAACCGCTAGTTTAATGGGGATCAGGCTAGCTACATGCAATAAGTCGATATAAAGATACCCGTTTATGTAGATGACTGTTGATTAATAGAGCACCTGCAATCGAGTACTAGGTTGCAACTAATACTAAAATGTAAAGATGTAGTAGTACTTATGTATTGCGCAGCAAACTGATACATTTATTTACCACCGCTACTGAGCTGCTTGAAAAACGTCGGAGTCAGCTATTTTTGTCTAGAGCCAGACAACCCATGAACAGTCTGTGATGGCGCAGCACATTTACTGGATAAGGTTTGAAATTTCAGCCCAATGCCAGAACACACGCAAAACAAATAGCAATATTTTGTTTACACTTGACTATTATATGAGCAATGCACCGGAACAAGTGCAAAGCTGCATAACAAAGATGGTCATCGAGTATCGCCAAATCAGATATGACAATACGGATCTTGATGGAACAGTGTGGCGATCAGCCGTCGAAGTATTTCGCGTTTGCAATGACTGCCAGAACCAGAGGTTATCCCATAAAGCGGAGAACTCAAAGGCTCGCTGCCTTATCCACCAGGATAGCAAACACCTCAAATGCCTATAGGAATTTTGAAGTTGCTTGCCGCAAACACGGAAGATCACCTTAAATGTTCAGCTGAATGACGATCATGTCAATTGGCGGACTACGTTAACGTGAATGTGATGCGGTCTGACTGCTATTTGAAATTAATTTTTCATATCTATATAGGCTTGACCAACCTGACAGTACCTTAGCCTGTAAGCTGTTTAACTGTGTGACACTGCCAGGATCAGACTTGTGATATGATAAATACATATATAGGCCTATCGACATTACACGGTAATCACATTTTGACAATGTCTCACAAAATCTGCATTTGTTAGAAAGCAACAGCCGATTTCACGAGACTTATACTGGATATACTGTATGCATGCAGTGAAACTACAAAAACAAGCTGCTTTTAGCGCACTTGTTTTGCATATTTCGGTTGCTCATTTACTTTTCCTGCTTGGCACTTTGTCTGTCTCCAGACATGTGCTTCATAATGATGATGAATTACCAACATGGTAAAAACCTGTGCAACTATCACTCACCATCGGGAATGCAAGGTGGAAACCATGCAGCTTGGTTATTTTGACCAAAGTTGACAGTAAATTCTACATTTTTCACGTAGATATGAGGAAACAACGCTATGTTTTCGCCCAAACTGGACTTTTGGACTCGAAAGCATTCACCTTGATCCACGCCGTTGACACAGAAGCGCATAACAGCCTCAGAGTCCAACCATTCCTTAAAGCAATAGTATAACAATTGAAACATACCAAGTATGCACCGACTATGTCACCTTCACCAAACTTGCAACCATAATCGGTAAATTTATTATCACACGACTTTTTAGCAGTGCCACCATAACCAAATGAATTAGGCTCCTCGCCCAGAGTAAAACCAGCCTCTTCGGTGGACCAACCAATGCGAACCACATGAGTGGCACCGCCGGCTAATGAATCTCTGTTCACGACGGAAAGGTGTTTCAAGCATTTGACTTCATAAAATGACTACAAGAAATGAATAACAATCATCATACCTTGCCACCAATAACTCCATGATTAGCACGAACACCTGCCCACATACTGGAAAACCCACCGTTGGTTCGTGGCTTCGCGGTATAACCGTCGGGTTCAATAATCAAACTTAAATCAGAGTTGTACGTATCAAGAAACACTTCGGAACTGTTTTCCCAATCAGCTGGTTCTTCGCTAACACTTTGTTTTGACTGAGGTGAACGCGAACGGCGACGCGGAGAGCGCTTGCTGTCGCGTTCAGTAGACCGTTCACGCTTGCTGTCGCGTTCAGTAGACCGTTCACGCTTTGGGGATCGGGAAGTAGAACGCTTACGTTTGCCTTCTACATCACTGGACGATTTTGGATCACTTTGATCGCCATTTTCAACCGGTGATCGAGAAGCCTGTGTGCAAATATAGAAATAAATAACTTACATCAGCAGAAAAATCTTTAGGGGGCTCATCGGCTTGAGATGCAGGCTCTGCAGTGTCGCCGTTGGGAGTTTCGTTAGTGACTGTGTTCAACTGAGTGCCCAGCACCTCTGACAACCTATCAAGCAAAACTTGTCGCGTTCCAAACGTATTTAGACCACGTTTGCTCAACTCAGCACGTAATTCCGGGACTTTTAGTTTGGAGATATCCATCACATCAGCTAACATGGCGGTAGAAAATATTTAAAAGACGTTTTAAACAAAACAGCATTAAAATTGATGGACAAAAGATTGAAAGTTTAGTTTGAAGATTTTTCGGATATTATAAATAAATATTTTTAATTGTAGCTGAAATAACATAATAATGATATTTTTACAAAATATGTCAACGTGGTATTTTACGTTGTACGAATCCTTTGATTTTGTATTTGTTTGATTATCACCGGATTTCAACATGGTCATGACTAGAAAATCTGCAAAAGTAGATTATACAGCACCTACTGTATCTAAGATCCAAGGGAATCAGTGCCACGCTGCTCGCTCGGGGGACTCTTGTCTTGTATGCGCTAAACAGGTTGCTGATATTGCAAGCTGTACAATGTGAAATATGGTTTCAAATAGATGCATATTCGGTGCGGAGAATGAAGCCAGAGACATGTTGGTGGCTTGAGATTATATCATGCGATATTATTTGGACGGTATGTAAGATATGCCTTCCACTATCAAGTGTTAAGCACGGAGGTAGTCAGAATAAATTCGTAGCTGCATCTACTAAAGCCGCTAAAGTGCTCGATGGAGGAGACATAAATACTGGCCCAACCTCAGCTGAGGACAGACGCCACCTATCTGTGGAGCAAGCTTGCGTGCCATTTGCTTCCTCGACTACAAGCCGTTTACAAAATGATATCAGTATCGATGGTACATTGAACGTGTAGGAACTCGACGTTTGCGCGCCTTCAACACCGATTGCTCAACAGTCAGGAAGGAATAAAACTTTTGCAGGCGCGACGTTGAAGGTTCTACCTAGTGATCTGGGTTATGAAATCTTGTCACAGCGATTGAGTAAAATAGAGGCTCAGCTATATGTAATGAAAGAAGTACCTACTTCTGAAAATGCTTTTAAATCTCCGATCTCAAAGAAGCCACATTTGGATCCTCGGAAGCGATGACATTTTATGGTGAATGCTCGTGAGCAAACCGGGGACATGGCTGAAATACGTTTACAGCAAGAGCGAGCATTCCTACAATCATATTTTTCGAAGATATTTGATCAAGGGGAGGAAGGAGTTATCATCATTGCTGCATTCCGACTTGGCCGTAAGAAGGAGGATGATAAACCGCGGACGCTGAAAATTGTTTAAGCTTCGGATGAGCAAGTCCAGATAGTACTAAGACGCGCTCATCGTCTTAAGGGTGAGCTGTTCAAGATACTATGACCTGTCTCCTGAGGATAGAATCAAAATGAAAACAGCCACCCAAGAATTGCGAACACGCAGAGAAGCTGGTGAAGTAGATTTCATATTGTTGATTTTCGGGTATTGAGGAGGTGGCCGCATATTCGTTGGAAGCCGCTGTCAATCCAACCCCAGTTAATCATTCTGTGAAGAGATTTCGAGTATTGCTTTTCAATGCGAGGAGTCTACGCAATAAACTTGACGATGGTAATGAAATTGTCAATCGGCGGAAGCCAGATTCATTGCTGTTACGGAATCGTGGTTAACAATTGATATATCTATATCGAGTGCGCGCTACCACACTATAATACGCTTTTCAGAAGTGAACCAAATGCTCTCGCGATCTGCCGGTGGCGTTGCCGTATAACTTTCAAAAGAGCACCTGATTGGTGGAAGTATGGGAAGGTTTCACATGAAGCTGGAAATGGCGAAAGCATCTGGTGGTAGGTGAAGTCTAGCTCCGGAGCTGCATCACTTGAGGTCATTTACCGCTCACCTGGCGCTTACGTTCCTGCGTTATGTGATCAAATCAAACGGTATGGTATCACTGGTGACTGTATCGATCCTGGATATCTGAATGCTCCTGAAATAAACTTGGCGGATTAGTTTCGAGGGGATAACCGTTCCAACAAGAATTCCTAGAGACGATTTTGGAGCTGAATTTGGTGCAGAATGTAAACGATCCTACGAGGATATGCGTCAGACAAGTTCCTTCGATATTGGATTTGGTGGTCACACTTAAATTTTCCAATGTTACGAATCTGTCGTTGAAGACCCCTATTGGTTGCAGCGATCACTGTTTTTTATGGTTCGTTTGGAATCGGGGTCTTCAACCGAGAATACGTACGCATGCCCGAAGAAACTACTGGAAATTAGACGCAAAGGGTCTGATCACGTCCGCAGACTCGATGGACTGTTCAATCCCTCCATCAACGAATGTTGATACCTGTTGGTTGAACTTTTTGAGTAAAATCAGATCGCTTGAAAATCATGCCCCACGGATGAATGGAAGATCCCCACTAAGGGACCGCTGTGGTTCGATAACGTTATTCGTGAATACATGATGGAAACAAAGCGGTTATGACAGAGGTTTTGTTCTAGTTGATGCACCGATGACTATGTAACATACAAAGTTATCCGCAACAAGTGCACCTATCTCAAAAGAGAAAAAAGCACAACTATGAAACTCGTTTGGTGGACGAAGCCAACTCGATGCCGAAACGCTTGTTTGCGTACATTAGACGTAGAACCAAAGCTTCTCAACGAGTGCCTTGCTTCAAATCTATGGAAGGTTAGACTGAACATGAAGATGAACGTAAAGCAGTTCTTCTCCCCCTCAGTACAATTCGGTTTACACAGAGGAGACGTTTCCAATTCCTCTGCTTCATTAGAGCATCGCCGAAATGCCGGATATCTCGATCTCGCCAGAGATCGTGCAGTATTTACTACAACTACTCGATGCACAATCAGCACCTGCCCTGGACGATATACACCCAATGCTGTTAAAGGTATTGCTGAGTATCATACACAAACCACTGGCGCTAATGTTCAATTTATCCCTGAGGTGTGGTATGTTACCTCAAAATTGGAATTACGGCATTGTCAAACCAATGTATAAGGGCAGTGAAACCGACCGGTTACCCTCACTTCGGTAGTTGGGAAGACTCTGGAGCGACTGCTGAAAAAACCGATTAAAGATTTTGTCTTTACAACCAGTCAGCTAACAACTGCTCAGCATGGTTTTACGCCAAGACGATCATGCGCATCGAATCTCATCACTGTTCGCGAGCAATGGTGTGCTGAACTTGATCTGGGCCACTAGGTAGTCACTGCCTTCATTGATTTCAATAAGGCTTTGACCGTGTTCCATTTCAACGTCTATTATTCAAGCTCCGTGCTCGTGGTGTAAAGGGACCTGTTCTAACTTGGATTGAAGACTTCCTTGTTGACCGTTATTCACAGGTCAAGATTAACGGAGTCGAAACGCAGATTACACGTCCAACTTCCGGGGTTCCGCAAAGATCTGTTCTCGGCCCGTTACTTTTTAAAGTATATGTTAATGACCTCCCCGACTCATTAAATATGAATTGCATACTTTTCGCGGATGATCAGAAAGTTTGGGGTACAGTAAGCTCTCCTGCTCATAATACAGTTTTCCAGAACGAATTGAACAAATTGTTTGATCGGACGGTAAAATGGCAGCTCACTGTAAACCGACTCAAATGTGCTGTAATGCTTATGGGGTCAAGCACGCCTAAAGGTGAGAACTTCCTCGGGGATCATCAACTGAAATGGGTTCATACTGAACTTGACCTGGGTACAATTGTGACTTGGTCGCCCAAATCGAAGGAGGATACGAACAGAAAAGCTGCTGCTGCAAACCGCGCATGGTGGGCTATTAGTCGGTCGTTCTCGGCGATTACTTTACAAATATTACGCATTCATTATTCCACATACGTGAAAGCAGTTTCGGAATATGGTTTGCCAGCCACCTATCCACAAACTGTGGGAGAACGTGACCAGTTGGAAACAATGCAAAGAAAGGCGACGAAACCATACAAGGATTGAAATCAATTCCTTATGTCGTGAGAGTACAACCTCAACCTCATGTCGCTCAATATTTAGCGCGTGCGCTACGACCTGATGCTAAATCGTCGCATATTACTGGGAGCTTATGGTGACGAGCTGCGCGAGTTTTTCCCTCTCGTGACGGACTCAAGAATTCGTGGCCATGCTTTAAAGCTTCAAAAGCGTTCGAACTACCTGACACACTAGTAAAAATTGTGAATCACAAACTGATTTCTGATGAGTCTACAGCTCCAAATCCAGTGAAAAACAGAAAGCATTATGTAAAATAATGAACGCAAGAACATCGGAAATTCAGATAGGATAAGGTAAATCTTTAAACAAAACCAACGTGGTAATGGTTGCTGATCAGTAGTAACTGAGTCTCTGCTGTTTGTGATGAATTTCTTATATTTTTCAATGCTTCATATAATAACAACTCTTATCCAGATGTTATGACACCCCCTTCATGCAATACGTTAAACGCCATTACAATTAAACTCTCTGACATACTTAGTTTATAAGCAAGTTGCAATCTTCTACTTTATCTGTTCAATGCGTCTATCAAATAAGGAACGTTTCCTTTAGAATGAAAACATTTAGTTCTTATTCCTTGACATATGGTTACAAATTATCGACCCATTAATCACACACCATTTCTAGCTATAATATTTGTGAAGCTTGTCAGACAGGCCACGCTAGCATACTTGACACCGAAATATTTCATATCAAACCAACACGGGTTTCCTAACAGAAAATCTTGCATCACTTGTCAGCCAAAAATTTTAAATTATGAGACACAATCACCAGATTCAGACCTTGGAGTCATAGTTGTATTCATTGATATTACTAAAGCCTTTGACAGGGTCCTCGCAAAATTATCTACTTCAGGTATAACTGCAAACCTTCATTCGTTGTTCAAATCTTTTCTCACTGGTTGCACTTTATTTGTAGACATAAACGAATACCGTTCACGAAATTTGCCAATTCAGAGCGGAATCACACAAGGAAGCGCTTTAGGTCCACTACTCTTCTTCCTATCTGTCAAACCACATTGTAAGATTTTTTGTTTGCAGATGATATAAAATTCGTCATAGCCTTTCCACCTAAACAGATAAGCGATTTTATATTGAAATTGAACCAAGACCTGGATGCTTTACTTTATTGGAGTATTCGAAACGGTCTTGAGGTTACCACCAATAAATCTACTTTCATAAATTTCAAATGTATAATACCAAAAGATTCGATCATCTTGAATGATACAACACTACAGCCAGCACAGTGTGTACGTGATTTAGGTTATCGATATTCTGGATCACTTTCATTTCATGAACAAATTTGCTACTTGATATCTAAAACAAAAGAATATGGGTTTACTTCATACATCCATCTCTCTACCCCAGTGTAAACTGAAACTTTACAAAATACATAATCTACCTTTGTTAGATTACTGCAATGTTATATCTAGCAACATTACTCGGTCTGATATTCAATTCAATTCAATTCAATTCAATTTAATGGTCTTAAAAGCACATAGCTTTACAAAAACCACAGAAAAATATACGAATTACAAATAACATAGGTAGTAAAACGGGGTTTGTTTGCCTACTGATTGGTTCAGGAATCACGTAAAAATACATAGAGCAGAAATTGTTTTCAACCGGTTTGATAGGGTAAATATGTATAGTTTACTTGGATGCATTGGTTCAAAGCTTTATGATGCAGGATATATTGTTTCAATGTTTGAATTGGTCGACATGAAGTTGTCCAACTTCGATTTGAATGTATCCAAGTTGCGTGAATGTGCAACGTTACGGGGTAGGGAGTTTCAAGTAAAACATACACGTACAGAATAAAAATACCTTCGACAGTTCAGCCTCGAGTCGGAAATAAGTACTGTATAGTTATGACTCCGGCTAGTTCGTGGTGGAAGTCGTGTGAATAGTTGATTCAGGGGATGGTTGTGGGTATGCAGTATATTGAACATAAGAATCAAGTCGCCTCTAAGACGGCGGTAGCCAGAGTCGAAGAGATTGTGGCTTGTAATTCGATCTTCGTATTGTTTATAATATTAATAATAATAATAATGTATATTCTTGGGTACACCAAGTCATGCCATGCATGATCATTTGTTTTCATGAATAAGTACATCAAATAAAACGGTAATTATACAAATGGTAAGGTCGAACATAAAAAAATAAATTTTTTTTGTTAACAACCGTAAAAAATAGTTTGATAACATTTGTACAGACGGTAGCTTGTTTAAAACATAAAGTTGATAGAAAATCGAAAAAAATGAATGATGAAGGTTCATGTTTTTAAGAAATACGACAGTAATTGTTTAAAATGGGTTAATTACAGTTTGGGTAGGTCTGGGCCGCAATGTTTATTCATGTATGATGTTCCAAATGCAATTTCAATTATTGTATAGGGAGTTCACTTCATCGGTTCACGAAGATATGAGTTGCATCGCCCTTCCAAGAATTGCGAAAGTGTATTTTGTTGAATTTCAACAATTCTGAAAAGTAAATTCTCAAGAAAAAAGTTATATGTCACTTTAAAATTTTTATTGCTCAAAATTATTAAAAGCATTTTATGCCGTATAAGTATAAATTATCTATTGTTGTATTAATTATAAATAGCTCACCTAATTTTATGTTTCAAACCACGTACGAGCTTGGTGGTCCGATGATATATTCTCTGTAAGAGGCTGATGTCCTTTTGTAGCCAGGGTGACCAAGCCTGAACCGCATACTCCATGGTTGGCCTCAAGTAAGTATTAATTATTCGATGAACAGTTTGCTTCGTGGAACTCCCGAACACGCGTTTGAGAAAAAGCAGTACTCGCGACGTCTTTTCATAGACAGCTGTGGCGTTATGCGACGGTTTTAACGTGCTGCTCACCCACACACCCAAGTCCTTCTTCTTGTCAGTGCTTTCAAGAATATGGGAACCAAGGGTGTAAGAGAACTCAAAATGTCTTCCTACAGTCAATACCTTGCATTTGCTTGAATTGAAAGGAAGTTCATTTCTAACTGACCAGTTCTGTAAGGCATCAAGGTCCAGCTGAAGCTGTCTGCAATCTTTAGTTGTGCGTACTTGAGTCCAAAGCTTGATGTCATCCGCAAATAACGAGATTTTGCTGCGAACAAGTTTCGGTAAGTCGTTTACATAGATCAGGAAAAGAATTGTTCCAAGCACTGATCCCTGCGGCACCCCACTCGTTACTGCAATGGGTCGTGATAAAGCACCGTCAACCCTTACTCGAATGACACGGTCGCGGAGATAATCCGCAAACCAGGCTAGTGATGAACCCTCGATGCCACATTGCTCCATTTTTTGTAGTAACAGACTGTGGTTGACACGATCGAATGCTTTGGACATATCAATATAACACGCGTGTATGGTAAAATCTTTGTCTACAGTTTGTGTCAACTCATCGAGGGAGAGCAGAAGGTTTGAAAGGCAAGAGTGTCTTTTTCTGAAGCCGTGTTGTTGCACTGCGAGCAAGCAATTGTCTTCCAGATGTTTTGTGACGCTGTTTGCAACGAGGCGCTCCATTACTTTAGATATCACCGGTAGTAGTGTTACTGGTCTATAGTTGGATACTTCGGAACGGTTTCCTCCTTTGTAGATTGGGGTAATGATGCCATTCTTCCAATCACATGGAACGAAACTTTGGGTTAAAGAGAGATTAAACAAGTAGGTCAGGGTCGTACACAAAGTAAAAGCACAGTTTTTGAGGATCAGCGGGGTAATTTCGTCAGCTCCGGGAGATTTTTTCGTGTTGAGATTTAGCAATGTTCGGAGGACACTGTCCGGGGTAATAGTTAGTTGTTGTAAAACATTTTCAGGTGAGGTGACGGGAGTTAAGGGGCAGGTAACGGTGTTTCGTGGGCTGAAGACAGTGGAGAAGAAATGGGCTAGAACTTCGGCAGATTCCGATGCTGTGGCTCTTGTCCCATCACGCGTCTTTAAAGCAGCAACCCCTGGTTTCATCCCAGAGCTTAGAAGGCATCCAACGTTCTTTCACATGATCCATTATCACCAGTTTGGATATGCATTCAAATAGGAAAAGATGTCAGATCCTGGGATTGAAACCATTATGCTTTCGAAGAATAATATAAAATCTTGTTAATTTGTTTACAGGATATTGAAAAAAATATGAGTGACATTAATTTACAATTAGATTTTAAATACTCTGAAGTATATAATCTTTGCCATAAAAATGTAACAACATTGTTTTACTGTACCTATCAATTGACCTTGATACACACTTCCCGTTGATTCGTGTTTCGTGATTGCTTCCGCCGTACCTTCGTGCACGTTTTGGCTACCACGATAAATCTTCTACCTCCTGTAATTTTTTATCCTACATTCTTGGGGACATTATTGTAGAACTCAGTCTACTACAAATTGGTGAGCCCGATGTGATGCACGAATCCTTCGTGTACTACAATTTGTGAGCCCAATATCGAAGTTTTTATTTTTAATTTTACTACGACTGAAATAAACAAATGAGAAATTGAGGAAAAAACACAATAATTATGCTATTTCACGTGTTAAATGTACGCACAAATGTTTTCTCAGGTACTATATCACCGGCTTGGTTATGAGAAACGGTGAACAAAGGACGGTCTGGATAACAATTGCCGTATCATCGAGTGTCGTGTGCAACAAGGATACCAAAGAACAAAAACAAAATTTCTCACTGGTGTGTATTCCTCAGAAGCTTTCCACTGAAAGAATTTCTAAACCCTGCATTAAATCATTAGACAATTTCACTTTTGGGACATCTGAACTGAACGGAACGAACCTGGTTGTGCTGTGTTCCAAAGATCGAGCAGCATTTTCCTAGGAAATTTTTTAGATTAAAAGGAGAATCACACAGAATATTGCGGAATCCGACTCTTAAAATCAAGTGAAAAGGACTGCTGCGGGTACCAATTCGAAGCAACTGATAGAAACGGAAGAAACTTTTCATTGTATTGTGGGTTTTTGTGTAGTCGAGGAGGTCAAGCATTCCTTTGAAAACTCTGACATTAAAACCCTACAGAATCGTTATTTAAAGTCAACTTAAATACAGATTTTTAACGGGAGGACCTTGAAAATCACTTATGATGAACTCAGTGTTGCTGCGGCATCTAGTAAGCTAGACATGTTTGCCTGATGACATTTTGTATTCCGAATCAGCAACATCGGAAAACCGCTTGCTCAGAAGTGACAGAATCACGTCTCGATCGGGTGGTGGCGTGGATATATGTTCTAAAGAAAATCATGTTGTGTAAAGTTTCCAGAGATTTCAGAGTACCTCTTGCGTTAGTGAGAGTTTGTGGTGCGAAGTGAAAACCACTAGCGTGTTTTGGTCGTATTTGGTTGTATACCAGGTAGACTATTACTATTCGAGCTTGAGGTATATGGTATCACTGGATAGAAAATAGGCGGTGTTCGGAATTTTAAAAAGCCTATAATCTGTGTATTAAACATACATATTGTATGTACTGCCGATATGTCACAATACAAACAATAAAAAAACTTATTAGCCACATACCATAATACATCTTAATTTACAAAATTTTTGATGATTCTTGACGGAAAACTGTCTTTGGTTTTGTGTACTGTACAGAAACCAGAAAACAAGATCGTTTCCGTCGCGATCAAGCTGTCCACGGTTTCAAATTTTTGAAGTCTATTAAAACTCTTAGCTTTTCTTCTTGACCCTAGTTACGTGTTGGCCTCTGATTTACTTTAACACATGGGTAGATTCATAGCGTCAATGACTTATGAAACTGAACAGCGTCGAAACCGATCTAACAAATATATATATATATATATATATATATTTATATATATATATTGGCAAGCATACAGATACCCCTTAGTTGACTTTGAAAAGATAGTAATAGTAAATTCCAATGTCTCGATAGGGCTTCCCCGAAGATTCAGCATCTATAACTAGATTAAGAAAACATTTGAACAGAAGTTGTGCTCCAATTTTAATAAAATTTATTGAACAAAATTATATGTTGCATATCTTCAATAGTTAACAAGATTTGAAATCTTTGCCACAATTTACCATTGTGTTGATCAAGTCTGACAATATACCCTTACAACGCAAAGGTTTTTGCAAGCGATTCAACATAGTTAAACCCCAAAGGAATATCGCCAATCTAATGGACCTGGATGTTGTCGTTGATAATTTCGCTTTGAATTCAACACGCTTAACTCCAGCTTCTGAAAATATAACAATTACAAATACGTTCCCACAAGAGCTAAACCGAAACTAAAAATTGATGCCCAATGTCAACTCCTGGCCCCAATATCCTAAAATTCATTTCTATTATTTAATGCACGGTCAATTATTTCTAGGTTCCCTACCATTCAAGATTTCTTGCTCTCAAACCCGTATAAACAGTTTTTATAACAGAAACGTTTCCATCTTAATACTTTTTCAACTACTTGACCCTAGTTACGTGTTGGAGTCAGATTTACTTCAACGCACATGTCAATTAATAGAGCCGTTGACCTCAGAAATTGAACTGTGTCGATGCCGTGCTAAACATATTATTCTCATCAATGTGGCTGACAGAAACCTTTCAGTCCAGCTTAAAAAGTTAATATTGTCGCGATATTGCTCCCACTAAACGCTGATACAAATGACCTTGAACAAATTGTTTTTTTCAAATGTACATACTATAATCTGATTGTACAAGGCTTTTGTAAATTATTGATCATGTTTAACATCCCTTGGATTTCCAAGAATGAAATTTATTTATTCATTTATTTATTCAGAAAAAACCTAATCGTAGTTGTGCCCATATTTTAATAAACTTTTACGATTAAACCTCATAAAAGCCTTAACGATGCTGAAGGGTCTCATGGGTAATAATATTACGCAATACTAAAACTTCGAAACGTGGTGGTGGTTCTGTTATCTATGTTCATTCCAGGTTTGTAGCTGATACCTTTACATCACCTACTCTATCAGAACTAGAAAACTTTACATGGATTGTATTGCCATCATAAGATCTCTTAATAGAGCGCATTTATTATCCAGCGTCGTCAACGATATTTAAATTGGATTTTTTACTTCTCGCGTTTATTGAAGTATTTCTACAACATGCGCTACGCAAACTAATTGCTGGCGAGATCTTGATGCCAAAGTTAAACTGACTAAATCCCACACACCATAATTGCTATAGATCTTTCACTTTGATAACCTCTCACCATGATGGTGAAGAGAATATCTTTAATTGTGTTCCAGTGTCTCCAACTCAGAGACCAACTCCGATAATTGCCCTCGCTTCTTTCACATAAGACTGATTCTTCTATATGAACCGAACAGTTTTGGTTTCCATTATTCGACAATTTTTCTACTTTCCTGGATCGTACAACCGGCCCAAACCCCATGCAATTCAAACCACAATCTCTCCTCATCCCTACCACTTTCTTTTTCTTCAATTTAACTTCGGATTTTTTATGTACTTTTCTTCAATCACCTCCACCAACATTCCGGAGAAGTCAATCTATATATTTATAAAAGAACTTTCTTTATTTTGTAAATATATTTTTACTGTGACAAGTAAATCTTCATGCGCACCATTTCTTTCATAATTTTTTTCTTTTCTTTTTTCAATCTCTGCTCGAGAATTTATCGCATCCTCTTCATTTGCTTATTTCGATGCAATCTAGATGAAACTTTATCACTGTGTGACATTGCGCGAAAAAATTGACTTTCTTACCATTGCAAATTTATCATCCTTCATTAAACGGAAAAATGTTCAAAAATTCCGCTTATTAAAGTCATTTTTACAATCCATTTATTTTGTAAACATTGATAACCTGATCATGTTTTGCATGCCTTGGTTTACCAAGAATATATTATCAATATTATCAGAACGCTAGACTTACTAGGATATGAGCAGTGTATTCACAAACCTACTAGAAATGACAATGTCGTAGACCTAGTCTTTACTCTGAACCTGTCCCAACTAACCTGGAGCTAATTTCATAGTTCCTTATTGGTGACCATAAAAATTATCCCAACAAATACTATGCGCCACCGATTCTGGTAATTCTCCTTTGACATTTGATGTTAAGCGAACCTACAACCAGATTAGTTAAAATCTACTATAGGATAGGTGTATCCAAGAATATACATTATTATTATTATTATTATCATTATTATTATTATTATTATTTTTCAAAAAAGAAGACTGTAGTAAATTCTCACGCTCTAATCATTTTACAAAAGTCTCTTCAACATAGAATTTAACCATTAATCAGTTATATATTAAAGCGTCATGAAAGCTCATTGGCCGCACAATATTAATGGAAGCACAGAAAATAGAAAGGATAATAATGGATCTACATTCTGATGCTATGGAAACACGTAACCTTTTCGCTCTTTCTCTATCTTATGAACTATCAAGAAGTCACAGATATGCATTAGATGAGAAATGTCTTTACTTGTTGGCCTCCGTCGGTCGATGTCGACCATGGATTTACATCACATCGTATGAATTTCATGTTTTGCAGCTTTTTGAATGACTAAACAGTCCGATTCGGCAGGAACAATCTCTCCCGCAGCGCTTGCAACGATAGTCAGAACTCTGTTGTATTGCATCAGTTGCACACCGGCGGCGTGATCTGCGTTCAGCAGCCAAGAGCTGTTTTTGCTTCTCCTTGGCTTGCAGACGACGCTTTATACAATGCCTCCAAAGTGAGCGGTCAAGAGCAAGTTCTTACCAGCTTGCGGGGTCAATGTCAAGAGCTTTCATATCTCTTTTGCAAACATCTTTGTACCGCAAGTGCGGTCTGCCCAATGGTCGACTTCCTAATTGCAACTCACCGTAGAGTAGATCTTTCGGAATACGACCATTTTCCATTCTATAGACATGACAAAGCCACCGCAGGCGGCGCTGACGTAATAGGGTGAATATGCTCTGTAGACCAGCTTTTGAAAGCACTTCAGCGTTAGTCACTCTGTCCATCCACGATATGTTCAAGATACGACGGATGCTTCGTAGATGGAAAGCATTCAGCTTCCGTTCGTGTCTTGCGTGGGTGGCCCAGGTTTCACTGCCGTATAGTAAAGCAATTAGTACGCACGCGCTGTATACCATCATTTTTGTCTTAATAGTCAACTTTCGGTTACCCCAAACACGAGAGTTCAGTCGGGACAAAATGACAGCTGCTCTGCCAATCCGCTTATCAATCTCCGTGTCTATCGAGAGGTTATCCGCAATGGTTGGACCAAGATATGTGAAATGATGTACTGGTTCAAAATGACAGTTTCCAACGGTTGATGATTGGTGGGCGATACAAGTCCCTCTGAAACAAGGACTTGTCGTGCTCATGCTGATTGTTAGACCAAAGTCTTTGCATGCCGACGAAAAACGGTCCATTAGCGACTGTAGGTTCTCTTGGGAGTGAGCAATAAAGGCTGCATCGTCGGCAAACAACAGGTCACGGATTATCACATCTCGTACTTTGGTTTGTGCTCTCAACCGGTTCAGGTTGAAAAGCTTGCCATCACTTGGCGTGCGTATGTAAATGCCTCCTGTTCTCATCTTAAAAGCGTGCTTCAGAAGCAGAGCCAAATAAAATATCCGGAAACAGGCGGGGAGGCAAGAACACAACCGGTGGACGCTTCGGCGAATTTCAAATGCTTCTGAACTGCAACGTTAAAATAACGAGTCTGAGCAGCCTTGGGGGGCAGCCTATCAGATCAAGCATTCTGAAAAGACCCTCCCTGCTGACGTAGTCGAATGCCTTAGTTAAATCAATAAAAACAGCGTATAATGGCATAAGCTGTTCCCGACACTTTTCTTGAAGTTGTCTCAGGGAGAAGATCATGTCAACGGTTGATCTTCCCTTGCGGAAGCCACATTGAGATTCGAAGTAAATTCTATCAGCTAAAACTTGCAGCCGGATCTGTAAGACTTTAGCAAACAATTTGCCTACAACATTCAGAAGGGAGATTCCTCTGTAATTGTTGCAGTTGCCTCTGTCACCCTTATTCTTAAATAGCGTGATGATCTTTGTGTCTCGCATCTCTTGTGGGACACCCCCCTCCTGCCAGCACTGAAGAAGCAAATGGTGAAGAGGCTGTAATAATGCTGCTCTACCGCATTTGATGAGCTCAGGTGGAATTCCGTCGTCACCAGGGGCCTTCCCATTCGCTAAGCGGTCGATTGCTTTATTGAGCTCATCAAGTGTAGGAGGGGTATCTAGATATTCAATGGTCGGCAACCGTTCGACATTTTCAATTGCATGCGGTAGAACCGTACTGTCCCTAGAGTAGAGGGAGGAGAAGTGCTCTACCCATCTTTCCATCTGTTGAGTTTTGTCGACAATCGGCTTACCAGATAAAGACTTAATGGGAGCCGTTTTAAGTTTGTTTGGGCCAATGGCTCTCTTGATCCCATCATACATACCGTGAAAATTGCCGGTATCCGCAGCTTTTTGGATATTGAGGCTAACTTCAGTCCAATAGTCGTTTGCACAACGCCTTGCAGTCTGTTGGACCTTATTTCTAGCTGCTCTTAGAAGACGTAAGTTTTCATCTGTTGGCATACCTTTGAACCTCAAGAATGCTGAGCGTTTCTCATCCAGCACAGCAGTCATCTCAGAAGCGTTTGCTTCGAACCAGTCGCTCGTTCGAGCTTTCTTCGGACCGAACGTGGAAAGTGCGACTCGGCATATGCAGATTTTTATCAATTCCCAGTTTTCTGAGGCAGATTCAAGTGGGGTTGTCTTGTTGAACTCGTCCGTGAAGGCTTTTGCGAATCTCGCAGTTAGATTAGGCTCGCACATGCAAGTGACGTCTATCCTAGGCTTAGCAAACAATTTGGTGCGGTGAAATCTCGTGTGGGGAAGCTTCAGTTTTGCACAGACCAGTGAATGATCAGTGTCGCAGTCTGCGCTTTGATATGATCTGGTGAGGAGCACGCTTCTCATATCAGTTCGCTTAACAAAAATAAGATCAAGCTGATGCCAATGCTTAGATGAGAAATGTCTTTAAAAGTCAGGATAAGCTGAATTCACTAAGTAATCATTCCAAGTTTCGATCATCCAACTCACCCAACAATATAGATTTTATTGTCAAAAATGGAAATTCTTCCAAAGCAGAAACTATCATTTGTGACACAAACACTATCATTGAAGAATTCATTCTAAACTTAAACTCTTCTCACAACAAGTAAAACTACGTTTATACAACCACTCAAATTCTCTTTCCTAGTATATAGTATACTTTGATTTTGAACCTGATTGGCATAAGCACATTCTCTCAGCAAGCAACCGTCAGTCCTAAACATGACATAGCGAGCATAACTCCAGCCTTATACAAAATGGGTAGCAATGAATTTCAACTTATTTGCTAAAATTATTTGACGCATCTATCTACTATGGTAGGTTACCGGCAGAATGGAAAAAACTTAATTTTATAATCAGATACAAATCTGGCTTGAAACACTTAGTCACAAATTACCGAACGATAAAACATACTGCCTTCTTATCAAGATTATTTGAAAAAAATATATAAAGCAATACAAGAATACCTAGTATGGTTTTACTAATGCACAGCACGGCTTCCTTAACAAAGGATCCTGCATAACTTACCAGTTAGAATAGTGAAACTCTATCACAAGGTCAATTGAAAATGTTTAGGATGTCATGTTCGTCTTCCTTGATATAACTAAACTTTTCGACACAGTACCACACAAACTGTTACTATCAAATATGAGTTCATTTGGTATAGGTGGAAATCTTCTCTCTTGGCTCAACTCTTTCCTTACAGATAGCAGATACTGCGTTGAGGTAAATGGTCACAGATCCCGCATCCTGCCGATCCCAAGTGGCGTGATGCAATGCATTTTTTCAGGTCCATTACCTTTTCTCCTTCAGATAAATGATTCGTATACGGTCATATCTGAAAGTAGACTATACTTGTTTGCAGACGGCATGAAAGTAGTCATCTATTTCCAATCCTACGAAGCACAAACTTACATTGCCAGGCGGAACACATATTTGGCTGCATTATCCGACTGAATTATAAATGATGGTCACTCATTCCCTGTTGATAAATCTAAGCTCACGCCTTTAAGATGTAAAATACCTGATAGATCAATCCATTTTAATAGTAAGCCAACTCAAATGATCTACTGAATACGTTATCGTAGGTTCAGATATTCTGAATCGCTCACATTCAACAAGCATATACATCACGTGATCTCGAAGGCGGAACAGAGTGTGAATATTATACACATGGATCGAGAAGAACACGAATTCGATTGGGATAGAACAGAAATCAACGCCAAATACAGAACTCGTCACGTTCTAGAGTTCTTCGAAACGTGGAATTTGACACCACAATCAACCAATGAGCACATTCAATTTGATGGGGTATACGGACCAATGAGACCACATAACAACCGGGACCTGCGAGGATTCTAACCAATCACAGTAGATGAGATGGCAACGAAGCAGATTAATTTTAATGATACCCATCGCTCAGTTGTTTTGAAAAAACTCTCGCCGATGATATCGCCTAGTTTGATGACGAAATGTCCGCAACCAACCATAGCAGTTCTGAGAACCACTATGACCTACAATCCAGTACCTTAGCTACAAGTATTCAAACTATGATACATAAGATTTCACTTTTCACTATAAGTCTCTCCGATTACTGTAATATAATATATCGCAGCTTAAACAAAAAGAATAACACTAGTTTGAAGAAAGAACAACGTAGTTTTACCAAATAAAATGTTGGAAATTGCTCGAATCATTCATATAGAGAAAGATGTAAGCAGCTCATGTTAGAACCAATATGGTTCTAATATAGAATTAGACAAAACCAAATACTGTCTTCTTTAATAATATTTTATGATGATATTCGTTTTAAATTTACGCACGACAGACTTGATGAAGAGAAACCCTTTCCCTTTATCCCAGTCGCAGCTACAAATTTTGGGACCGAAGGAAAACAGCTAACGTATCATCGCATACGGTTAGAATAGATGTTACGTACTCCGCATGTGCGCATATAACGAGTGATGTTCTCCAGGGCTCAGTCTTTGGGCCTTTGCTGTTCCTCATCTTCATTGACGATAAAGCTAAGTAACTGCGCTCAGCCTGTTATGTTTGCAAACGACGTACAAATTGATGGTAGGTCGGATAACTACGATCTGATTAATGACGCAGAAGCTGTGACGACATGGGCAGTTAAGTGGGATCTTCCCCATAACCTAGAGAAGAGTCACTTGCTCTCTACACTGGCAGGCAACGTGATTGTCTCAACGCCCTCAGCCCACACGGAGTTCCGTAGGTTAATATCTACTAAGGACATAGGAAGCAGTTTCCGCAAACTTTACGTTGGCCAATCAATTTGCTGCTGTGGCTCAAACGGCCAGGAGGGAACGTTTTCGACTACGTTCAGCTTTCACTTACAGAAAAGCTGAGACACTGTTGCCCATCTACAAGGCATTAATTAGGCAGCATCTAGAATATTGTATCCAGGCTTGGAGGCTGTATTACCGGAAGGATATTGTGCAGCCAGAAAAGATACAGAAGCTGGCCACTCGCATGTTCGAGGGGTTAGCATACACTAATTATGAAAATCGTCTATTAGCATTAGGACTTTTCTCGCTTAGGAGGAAACAACTTAAGGGGATCTAATAGAGACCTTTATAGTTGTCAAAGGATTAAGCTGTCTCGAATATGATGACTTCTTCCAGTTCTCCCATTTGGTTGGTACACGAGGGCACAATCTTAAGCTGAGTAAACAGCACACCAGGCTGCAATCCAGAACTCACTTCTTTAGCATTAGTGTAGTGAAAGCGTGGAACTCACTCCCCGCAGAACTAATCTCCGCAACTCGAGTAAATGCGTTCAAGCATGGGCTGGACGAACGGTATCAAGTGCTTTTTCTGGAGCATCAAATTTAAGACTAAATCCCATTTATAGTCAATAACAAGATAAATAATGGGAAAATCTTTTTGAAACATTAAAAAGCGTTTCTTTCCCGTTTTTCAGTTTTTGTTGAAATTAACTGCTGTCCATCGTCTTTTCATTCGATTAGACATGCAACATGCTTTAATACTCTCACATTTCGGTGATGAGACATCTCCCTTCTTCTATTAACAGGTACACAGGCCTGTGCTCCCTACGAATCAATCCTGGTAGTTGCGAGGTGTTTCCAAGCATACCTCCGAAAGAATCTGGGCACTCGTTTCAACTTGGTCGACTATCGCCTTGTGATACAGATACTGATACTGACTAGGATACCAATGAACAATGAATCAAATTTGATGTGCTGGGCGCTCCTTTATAGCTTTCCACCGACAGAAATTCTGGAAAAAGTCATTTATATTGCTGTGCCAACTTAACTGAACTGGAGATATCGCATATCTCGAAAGAGTCAAGCGCCTTGCGACTAGGATGGTTGAGGGTCAGACAGGAAAATCCTATGAGGCAAGACTCAAGGAACTAGATCTGTTCTCACTAAAGAGACACCGGCTGAGAGGCAACCTAATAGAAGCCTTCAAGATTATAAATAGGTCTTACAGGTAATAATATTAATGAAATCCTTACACTTACCCCTAAAGCAACCACAGGGGATATTTCTATGAAACTTCTTAAAAGTAGGCTAAGGTTGCTGGAACGTGAGTACCTTTCAGCAGCTGTGTGGTCAATTTCTGGAACAAGATCCCAGATTGTATAATAAACCTCCCAAATGTGTTGACCTTTGAATGGGAATTAGACAATGAATGGCCTAATATATTTTCACATATCGTCTGAAAAAAAACTTAAAAACAACAAAAAAACGTATTGTTACATTTGTTATTTCATATCTCTCTAGGCCTGGGCAATCTGACAGCATCTTAGCCCACATACAGTTTATGACTGTGTTTCACTTTGCCTCGAACTGGCTAGTGATTTCATAAATCATACATTGTTCACGCATATTATTGCACTGTTTCCTGAATAGATGACCTCTCACCGTGCTGGTGAAGGGAACCCCTACCTTACTTTCCAGATATCTGGAAACAAAAAAGTGCGAAAAGTAAGTACTGTATACTCAATATCGAAGTGCCGAGTGCTCAACCGCATACCGTCGAAGAAAATCTGGGCGCGTGATTGGCGTTTGGACACCTTCAGCCCTTCAGTTCTGAACTGAACTGAACTGAACTGAACTTGAACTAAATTCGACGTTCGGCGGGCTGCTTGAGTACGGCACGTGTTCCTAATTTCGTTTCCATATTTCTCTATTTTCTATACGCTACATACCGGAACTGATATATTTGTGATAATATCTAATTATACATATCACCTTTTTTATATACTATGCATACTAAATCATCTATCTCTCACCGTTTTAAAATTCTTAAAAATCCGCATTCAAGAAATTGCACCGTGTTAGATAGCGACACTTATTTCATCTTGAATAAGTTGATAAAATTAGAATCTGTTTTATTAAGTCTACGTGACGAAATAACGACTTCTCATACTTTCTTTGATTCAATTAAACAGTTATATTTATAAAGCCTAATTCCATTATTGACCATGATATCATTATGTGATGTCAATAGTCAATAGTTTTATTGTGGTAATAAAAGCTGATAGCTTGTAAGAAACCACTGGGTGGTGTGTACAGAGGGTCGCACAAAGCGTGCTAAAAAGCAAACATGATGAGATGATGGCCTTATAACGGGCCATGTTCGCGTATAGCATACACCTTGATTAGACATTTATGGCTTTTTATAGGGAAAAGTGTCAGCCCAAGACACATTCCCACCACGTCCTCCAGTGCATGACGGACTCGCGGACGGTTGCTTTGGCGTGAGCAACGTTGATGCTTGTAAGCTGGGGAGAAAAGACTGGAAAAAGTGTTAGTCGTTTGTGGCTATGTGAGTGGTATATAAGATTAATGGGCTAGAGCTGAATGGCGAAAGATAAACGAAAGTCACTTGAGAGTTGATTGCCATAGGTGTTTGTCTAGGCGTTGCTTAAACGATCCAGGCAAAGTGGCGCACAGTCAGAGACTGCAATTTATAGATACTCTATACGCTGAAATTTGTCAAAGAGAATCCGTTCTAAGAATATCATTATATAATGTTGCGGATAATTATCTTTTAAATGACATGAAAAGATGTATTCTCACTTCATATGGCATTCCGGCAGATTTTGCTGTTTTTGTCCGCTTACGCAAAAACAGCATGAAACAGCGAACCCCAGTTCTTATAAAATTCACTGACAAATGTTTCATGTCATATATTAGAGAATAAAAATATTTTGACTATTCGCTTCTGACAAGATTCTAGCAATAATTTAAGAAATCAAGATAACATTGTGGAACTACCAAGATTCCGCACGAAAGTAATAAAAAGCGTTTAACGGAATAAGTATACTATCCTCTGGAAACATCTGCCCCAAAGTAAGAATTTGCGCCTCTTGAAGTGATTTTAAAACATCTAGATTCATTCCTAACTATGGAAACATTAACGAAACTATTCAACCTGGATATTTCTTTAGAAGAACTATATAATCATAACATTCCTGGTTACTAATAATGAAATTAGTTTTACATCTCTCATATTAAACATTCATTTGGCCACTTAGTATTTACCTTCCGGAGTACCTCATTTAAATAAATGTGAGTAAAACTGGTCAATAAATGATACCACCCTGCCGCATCAAATCTACGAACCCCTCCTCGGTGATTTTAATCTCCCCGAAATAAACTGGGACTACCCAACCTCGCATGCCCGAAGGAACTCGAAATACCTTCTGGACTGGATACACTCCAATGCACTTCACCAACACGTAAACGAACTAACTAGTTTCCGCAAGGGTCAGTCTCCATCTACTCTTGACCAATTTATTTCAACTGCTGAAAGAGGTAAAGGAAATTTGCTCTTCCTGCCGCCACTAGGAAAAAGGGACCGTGACAGGTTGTTTAGCGGGGAGTTACACTTGACTTTAGGTAACACCCCCGTTAAAGCTATCTCGATGTTTCACAGATCGGACCCGCGCGTGGCCCTACTGCAAGCCGCAGTGCTTAATTACTATGACAAAACATTGACCATGTGGATGAGATGTGGGGGCAGATCATGAAAAACATACTTCAACTTCAGGATCGATTCGCGAAAAGAGTAAACCTCATTGGTCTACCTGAATCTCCCGTAGCGTACGTCACCCCAATGTAAGAAGGAGCTGTTAGAAGCCTGCTGTCTCATTTGGGACTTGGCCCCCTTTCCTGAATCGCGAAATATCGCAGTTTCCAAGATACGTGCTGCAGAAATTGCTTTCGAAACGACACTTGCCTAGAGACCCATACTCCTGAGAAGCGATAAGCGATATTACAGGCAACGTTCAATATAAGGTCTCAACGCGTAGAGAAGTAGGTTCCTTGAGAAAAGACTGGCTCTGCCGTCATTGCAAGCATAGAAAAGGCTCACTTGTTTTTCTTGCATTTTCAAAGCATGCAACGTCGAGATGATAACTCAAACATCTCTGCGCGATCACTTCACTGTTCACTCACATTATATTCGAGATACACAACGTCGAGACTATATTGAGCAACCTAGCATACAACAAGTCGTCAGGGCCCGATAACATCCAACCACAGATGACAGGCTGCTAGCTCCTAGATTAGCTGCGCCGATCACATAACTTTTTAGAACATCCCTTAAACAGGGCACCCTTCTTTCGGACTGGAGAACAGCCGTTGTAGTACCTATCCATAAAGAAGGAGTTTCTTCCGCTGTCAAACATTACATCCCGGTTAGCCTAACTAGTGTATTCTGTAAGGTTATGCAAAGGTTGATCTGCGACTAAATTTGTGGATACCTAAACAAAAATTATCTACTGAATGCTGCGAATTCTCTCCAACTAATGGACCAACGTCGGTTGCTTTCTGCTGATAGTATACATGATGCGTCACGAAGTCTTATTAAACGTAAACTGGTTTCCAGTTCGAAAACCGACAGGGCAAGTTGGTGGAGTTCGCAGGCTACGGAAATGGAATCTGCGGCAGCTGTTGGCAATTTCAGAAAATTGTTCCAACTCATCAGAACTACTGGAAGCGGGCGACCAGACCTCAGTTAGTTGATACTCGAAGCAGATAATTTGCCAGTTTTGAACATGCACAGGCGCATGGAGCGATGAGCAGAACATTTTGAAGCAGTTTAACTGGATTAGAGTGGCTCTCTTCCAAACATAACTGTCAATCTTGAATTGGTCGACAGCTTTGTTTACCTTGGCAGTTGTATCTTTGCTGGCGGTTGTGTCGAAAAAGAGATCTCACATCGTGTTCGCAAAGCGGGTGCAGCGTTTGCTAACCTTCACCACTTGTCTCATCAACGCGATGTTTCACTCCATACTAAAGGCTGATTGTACAACGCAGTGGTGCGTGCTACACTACTTTATGGCTGCGAAATCTGGTGTTTCCGAGCGGAAGATGTCCGTAGTCTTTCTGTTTTTGACACCCGTTGCCTGCGTAGGATTGCTCGCATTCGGTGGCAGCATCGTGTTACAAATATAGATGTCTGCAAGCGGGTGTTAAGCCCAGGTGGTCACGGACTGAGAGAAATGCTGATGCTTGCTCGCTTACGATGGTTGGGACATGTTCTAAGAATGCCTACTCACTGTTTACCGTACCGCGCCTTATTCGCAGAGCCTGGCAGAAGCTGGGAGAAACAATCGGGGGGCCAGTCTATGACGTGGCGCGTTGGGATGAAGAAACTCACTGTAGCGCCAGGCTCAGTTGGGCGTATTCGTTTCTGGGTGGGGTCCAAAAGCTCCGCCTAACAGTTGGCTGGAAACCTTGCGAGATATGGCTGAAAACCGAAGTCAGTGGCGGTAGTGTACTTTATTATGTGTCATAATTTTTTATCCGGTATTATTTTTATAAAAAACAAAACAAAACATCACAAAATCGCATGCAGTGAAACTACAAAAACAGGCTGGTTTTTGCGCATTTGCTTTTGCATATTGCGCTTGCCTGCTTTCCCTTTTTTCACGGGCTTGCTTATCTGCTTTTCCTGCCTCATATTGCTTGGCACATTGTCCTGCTCCAGACTTGTGCTTCATGATGTTGATAATGATGATGCACAACACGGATTCCTAAAATGTAGGTCATGTCTGACTAACTTGTGCTTTCTAAACCAGGTCACTAAGAGCATGGATGATGGTATAGCGGTAGAAGACTGCTATCTTGACTTTAGTTAGGATTTTGATTCAGTCAACCACAGTCAAACTCTCAGCCACAGGAGTATCTGGAGGTCTACCGTTCCTTTATTGTCAGGGTAGATGATACCTACTCCGCATGCGCACATATAACGAGTGGGGTTCTCTAGGGCTCAGTCTTGGGGCCGTTTATGTTCCTTTCTCATTAAATCTACTACTTTTGTGCGACTATCTCTCTGGATGAGTCGGCTTCAATTAAGATTCTTTGGAATTTTGGTTACAACGGCGTCCCCAGCACCACTCGGCGTTGTTCGAATCAGCTTCTCGCCTTTGCACAACCAAGTGCGACCTGAGGATCTAGCAAACCAAATGGTCTCATCCTGTTATATGTTTGCTGACGACTAATGATTATCGGTAGGCTAGAAAACTCTGATCTGATAAATGACGTAGAAGCTGTGACGAGACGGGCTATCAAGTGGGAACTTCACCTTAACGTAGTGAAGAATCACTTGCTCTCTACACTGGCAGGTAACATGATTATCTCTATGCCATCAGCCTACACGGAGTTCCTTATTGTAAAATCTACTAAGGACTTAGGAATCATAGTCCCGAAAACTTCAAGTTGGACGACCAATGTGCCGCTGTAGGTCAAAGAGCCAGGAAAGAACTTCAACGACCAGGTTCAGCCCTCACATACAGAAAAGCTGAGGTGCTGTTACCCCTCCACAAAGCAATAGTAAGGCCACGTCTAAAATACTGTATGACTGAAAGGCAATCAGGTAGGTCGTATGCGGATCGATTGCTGAGTCTAGATCTCTTCTCACTGAAAAGAAGTCGGATTCGTGTGGACCTCATTGAAACCTTCAAAATCATGACAGGTTTCAGTACTGTTCATCCAAGTGAAATGTATGCTATCGCGCCAAGTGTGGGTACTCGAGGCCACCCATTAAAACTGACCAAGCGACTTATCAGGTCTAATGTTCGTAAGTGCTTTTTTAGTGAAAGTGTAGTAAATTACTGGAATCGTCTTCCTAAAGAAGTTGTTTGTTCTACTTCGGTACGGGTTTAAAGAAGGGACTCGACTGTGTCGCCTTCTTTATTTCCTGATATTTATCCATAATTGAATAGTTGGTATGATCTTCATGTTGTCTTCGAAGCGCACTAATATCTCACCTCACCTCTTGGTGAGGAGAGTTTTTCTGTTGCATTCCAGTTTACTCTCATAACAGACAACAAATGTGAAGATATTGTTTAAAGTGGTGGGTGCTCTTCTGTTGCATTCCACCGAAAGAAATCTGGACACTTGATTGGCTCGTTAGCCACTTACTGTCCTATGCAAACTAAAGTGAACTGACCTGCAGCAAAAAGTGGTCAGGAGCATTGAGTTCACAGCAATTCCTCAGCCTCAAAATCGAGAATTCGAAATGTACTAGTTTTTAACTGAGTGGAATCCTTTATTAAGGAGTCCAAGTCTCGCAGAGATTTTGATCGCAGGTGTATCTGAGGTCTTATCCGAATGGTGGGTTTGAAGCCTTCTCTTCCCACAGTGCGAGTCCACCGTGTAGGAAGGTGGAGGATGGGTAACCACTCTTGACCGATCCTGGTTGAATTTAAATACGTGGTGGATCCTGGCTAGGGCTAAGCATAACGCCAAAACAACCCTAGAAAAACTTCACGTGAAGCTAGACAACCCTCCATTCCGTATTAGGCATAACTCTTCCGATTCAAATAACTAGAATTATTAGAATGCAAACCTCAATGCACTCATGTTCGCTTACCAGACGGTCGGGAAGATACAGCAGCCCTTCGTCACCTGGCTCCAGCTGGTTATGAAGCAGATTACTCTCCTTTGTTAAGTGTCCATGGAATTCCCGAAAATCATTCAAATGCTCATCTCCAAAAGACTGAAGCTGATGAAACACTCGCCCCGGATTCTAAAATTTTACCTAGTTCACCATCAACACAGAGAAAACTTTCTGAGTATATTGAAAAGCAACAAAGAGTTCACCATTACAATTTGCGCAGCTAGCAGATCTGATCTATACGTAATCATACCATTCGGTACTTGAAAACTCATTCCAATCCAACTCATCCTTTCCTCATGCTATCACAAAAACGCTACATTTATTAAAAACCAGCGGGCGAGAATATCATGATCACGTTTTGTTCATTATTCTTCTCTTAATCCTGTACTCTATTTTGCTGATATACTACCTTAATTGTGAATTGAATAAAGCCTAATTTTCAGGAAATCAGTCTTTCTAACTCGGTGTTTGCGTGATTCAATCATAACAGCGGTATAGAATATTTGGTCTTTCGGCCACCGTTAGGAAAGAGCGACCATGTAGTGTTAGTCCCCGAGTTAATCTTGTCTTTTGGTACCCCCTCAGTTGAGCTATATCGATGCTGTCATAGGATCGACCTTGCAGCCCTACTATGGGCAGTAGCGCTACTCCCATGGCAAAGCATGGACCATGTGGATAGAATGTGAAGGCAGATCAACAGCAACACCCTTCAACTTCAGGAAGAATCCGCTCATCGAGTACCCGTTCACAAAAGGGTAAACTTCAGCGGTGCTCAGCCACAGTCTCCCGTAGCGTACGTTATCGTAACGCAAGAAGGAGGCGTTACAACCTTGCTCCCTCATGTGGGACTGGGGTCCGTTACAAGGAATCGCCGAATACCGCAGCTTCCAAGATACGTGCCGCTAAATCCTTTTTCGAAAGGAGACTCGCCAAACAGGACAATGCTCATCCGCAACGATACCACAGCTACGTTCAATCTAAAGGCTCAACACGAAGAGGAATAGGAGACTATGGCTCTACCGTCATTTGAAGCTCAGGCAATACTTACTTGTTTTTGTTGCATTTTCAACGTCTAGATGTTAACTCGAACATCTCTGCGCCATTACTTCATTGTGTGGAGCGTATATTGGCCAACCTAGCATAAAACAAGTCGGCAGGTCCCGATAACATCCATCCATGAATGATTCGCTCGCTAGCCATCAGACTAGCTGCGCCGATCACAAAACTTTTTAGAACTTGCTTTCTTTAGATGCGGGAACAGCCGTTCTGATGCCTGTCCATTAAGAAGGAGCTTCTTCGATTGTCAAAAATTACCGCTCGGTTAGACTCACTAGTGTATTAAGTATGGTTAATGAAAGGTTGATCCGCGACTAAATCTGTGGATACCTAATCAAACATTCTTTCCTAAATACCACACAACACGAATCTCTAAAAGACAAGTCATGTCCGATTAACTTGTGCTTTCTAAACGAGGTCACTAAGAGGATGGGTGATGGTATAACGGTAGAAGTTTTCTATCTCGATTTTAATAAAGCATTCGATTCAGTCAAACACGCTCTTGCTTCTGAAAATCTCAGCCATGCTGTCTCTGGGCCCTTACTGGGCTGGATCCGCGCATTATTCAGTGATCGTTCCTTTACCGTCAAGGTGGATGATACGTACTGCGTATGTGCGCATATAACAAATGGGGTTCCTCAGGACTCAGTCTTGGGGCCGTTGCTAGATGATGATCTGGCATATAATCTGATCATTTGGGTGCAGATGAAGCTAAACATGGTATAGAAGCTCGCCGATTGTCAAGGAATTAAGATTACTTATCTCGGTTCTCTTCTTTGGTTGGCACACGTGGGCACAGTCTGAAGCTAAGTAAGCAGCATACTAGGCAAGAAACTAGAACGCGCTACTTTAGCATCCACGCAGTAAATGCGTAGAACTCACTCCCCTAAGTACTAGTCTCGGTAGCTTTAGTAGCTGCGTTCAAACATACCCTGGACGAACGAAGACAAGCACTCATTCTAATATTACTCATAGTAATCAATCTCCCATTTTCTGACTAAAAACAAAAACAGTGTGTACCCTTTTTGAAACACCGAAAAACGTTTTTGTTGAAATCGACTGCTGTCCATCATCTTTTCAATCGATTGGACATGCGGTATTGCATTAACGCTCACCTTTCGGTGATGAGAACTCTCTCATCTTCCATTGACTCCTGTGCTTCCTACGAAACAATCACGGTAGTAGCGGATGTTTTCAAGCATAACTCCGAAAGAATCTGGGCACTCGTACACTGCCCTGCAGCATAACATGCTTTCCTCGGCAGTCCTTTTATCTACATACACGATTAAGCAAAAACTCTTGAAGACTGCCGTTGAGCAGTTCTGATCCAGGCAAAGTGCCATTTTTCCTTCTTCTTTCTTTCTTTCTTCTTTCTTCAGTCAGAGACTGCACGTGGGCTAAGATACTGTCAGGCTGCCCAGGCCTAGACAGATATGAGAAAGAAAATAGAAATGGTAGTGAGACTCCAGCCTGTTTCAGCATGCAGCTCACCACCGATGGCCAATCAATTTAGCACGGTGTTAGCCGCACAGCACATAAGTACTGTACGATTACACATCCGTGCAATAGATATCGAATACCCTGGACTTATACTCGAAATGCACTATGCTGATTCTCTATATTCATATCTATTATCAGTTTGCGTTCACCGTTTTTTACATTTATCTAATAGTTTCTTAACCGGTATCTACCTCTATTAAGCTTAAATATATTTTATTTCCGACTTACAGACACCTTGCATGCTGCGTCGAATAGACCTTTACAACCTACTCGATGGGCTGTTTACAGTTTACAAACCACCAAACACGAATATCGACAGATTCATCAAGCTTATTAAGAAACAGTTTGCCTCAGGTTTGCCGTGCACTCTTTCATACTACTAACGTTAGATTTCAATGATCTCCCCAAGGAGCCTAAACGCGTTCGTACCTTTATCACGCGTACTTCTGACGAAAATCGATTGACCATAGCCACCCTACCAGACATTGTAGACAATGAGTTGGGCAAGTTCGTGTATTCTTCAAACCGTTTATCTGTATGCTAGTTTTAGGGCGACGTTTCTATCCCGGTGACTTTGCTTTGCATCCCGTTGATCCGTTAGACGATTTAAGCTCCGGCGTTCAAGGTAAACTCGTTTGTGTTGTGATACTTTTTGTAGTTTTCGGTGTAGGAGACAGTGGCATTTGCAATCATGCTACTCAATTCGCCCGTCAGAATTGGTTAAAGACGTATCATTTATCTGGTGTTCTTGGTCGAGCTTCTACCGATGGAGTAGCTTCGAGCTCTACCCTCATCAGGAGTTCCTGGCGTAAGTTTCTTTTCTTATAATGAAACCACGAGAATTCAAAGGCTGTTCCTGTCAAATCGCATAGTTATCATCATCATGATGAACAGCATGACACAAGTACCGAATGCTCGATGGCCATGCAACTTACAATCGGGGCAATCGATATTTAGTACCGCGTTGCATGTACGACCTAAAATCACTAATTAGTACATTTGCTTGTATAATATGCACCGATTTTCTTATTCAACCATGCGAGCGAATTCTGTCTTACGGTCTGTGCCTTGGAGCCACGTTGAGTGTCTATTTTGTTTTCGTTCTTCATATGTGTATCGGTGTGGCAGTATACTAACCCACGTGTAGTCCATGAATGTGCGGCAGTTTGCCTGGATTAGACTTGTGCTTTTAGACATACATACAAACATACTACCTACCTTCAAATTAGAAATATATTTGTTACCATCGTATAAACAAAGGGCACAGTTAATAGTGAAAGAGAGAAAAGTAAAACAGCAACGAAAATTCTTTTCCCATATGTTTCAAAGGAGATGGAAGTGTTGCGTTTCTTCGTTCCTCTCGATTTTTTGCCAGGGTGCCGATCCATACACTCTCTGCAACACTTGCACCTCACCTAGGAAAGAGCGCCCGTCCAACCGTAGTTAGACCAGCAATAAGCCTCCTCAAATCTGTCTTCCGAGTGAATGGATAACCAGCCTCTATTCTCCTGTCTATACCAGTCAAGGTATAGAGCGTTTGGCTGTTTGGGCTTCGTACGGAGGACAAGCCCCAAACAGCGAAACGATTTCCGTCTACGGCTGTCGAAAAGCTTGTGCTGGTGATTCCAAAGACTCGGCATCCTACCTAAGATGTAGTGCTGCCCTCAAACGTGAGCCATTCAGTGCAAACAGCGATGTGTGTAAAGATCTTTGTTTCATGTAGCCTCAAGCTTAAATCATTTCTATTTCCCCCTCATATCTGTCTAGGCCTGGGTAACCTGACAATATCTTAGCCCACGTGCAGTTTCTTACTGTGCGGCACTTTGCCTAGATCAGCCTTGTGCTTTCATACATACCAACACGTACAACTTTCGATATTTTTTATAGCTTATGCATCAAGTAACATCCACGTATGCTCCGAACTGCAACTTTGCCTGTTATTTCGACACAAATTCTAGACACGCGGAGCTCGGTCGCGCTGTCCCTACATGCTGAGTACAAACAGCAGAATGTATATGTGACAGGAAAGCGCCCGAATTCTGTTCTTTCTAACAATCCACTGTTTCAGCTTCCATCTGTTTCTCATTCCCACGGTTGCACTCGCGTCTCCAGGTCACGTTACCCAACATAAATTGAACTGCGTTCTCCAAGCGTTCCAGTTCGACTTTCGTCGATCTGCGCTTCTTCATGCTGGCATTCGACCAAACTCGCAAGCCGCCTACCTGGCGCTGTCCCGGCGTTCTTCTTCTGGGGCCGACTTGAGACCCGCCATTCCAGCAGTCGATACCGAACTCGAAGACCACGATCAGCTAATCTCTCCGTGGGAGCGTCGCACGCCAATATGGAAATTGGAGCCATTCAATGTGGCGAATCATTTTCGCGTTCGACCGGAGGATGATGTGGATCGTCGAACGGATGCTCCCTATGTGAATTCACTGACGTGTTTGACGTTTGACCCTCCTCGTTTTACCCTCGGTTAGTTTGCTTATGCGTTATCGATTTTTTTTGCCATGGTACAACAACCTTTCATGGGTTAACCGATAGCAAGCGTTTATACCACTTGGAACTTATAAGCCAGTCTACTTGTGAAAACAGTCCTATCTATGTCCACATCTCATGGCCTCACATTTTACCAATTTTACCCTACGATTAAACCACAATGAAAAAACTTTCAGCTCTACTTTCAGCCGACAGTATCTGACTTTGTGGCACTTTGCATTTGATTCAGTCTTGTGATTCGATTCATTCAATCATTCTACCAGCAACTTTATTTTTTGCGTATTTTATGTTCATTCATTCACGTATGCCTTTTTTTAACGTCCACATATGCCTTTTAGCTGCTTGTAACCTTGGTTACATGACATTATATAAGCCATTTTGCCGCATGCACACAATTACCTTCATTTCCTACAACACTTCTCTATTTCCCCCTCATATCTGTCTAGGCCTGGGCAACCTGACAGTATCTCAGCCCACGTGCAGTCTCTGACTGTACGGCACTTTGCCTGGATCAGGCTTGTGCTTTCATACATACATACAACACTTGGTCGTGACGTTAGAAAATGCAATCCGGACAGAGTGGAAGATCGGACATCTTTCTGAAATGCTTGTTTACACACCATTAAACGAATAGCTAAACGTTGCTTCCTTCGCAGTAATCATTCTTCGAAAACATGATTCTACCCGGTTGTTTACATTGAAGAGATATTTCGTATTTCGAGCCTTTAGCACATAGTCTTCATCCACGAGGTAGTGGGACGAATGACGTCGGTGGACTGTGACCGCCTCTAGTTCCGTTTCTCATATCTGTCGCGAGGCCTTGGCAATCTGATAGTATCTTAGCTCACATGCGGTCTGTGACTGTGTGGCACTTTGCCTCAGTCAGTTTTGTGAATTCATGCATGCATACGCATCAAGTTTGCAAGATTCCGTTCTGTGGATGTTAATTCTATCGTGTGTGTTGACTGCAGATTCCCGTTTGTTCAGCATACAATATCCTCGCTTTTGCTTTTGTGCGACTATCTCATCCTGGAAGATTTGTCGGCTTTTTAAGAGTCTTGGGAATTTGGGTACAAAGCGGCGTCCCCAGCACCACTCGGTGTTTGTTCGAGTCAACTTCTCTAGTCTTTGCACAACCAAGTGCGACCTGCAAGGCAGCGGGGAGTTGCCAGAAAGAAGTGGTGTGCACCAGCTAACGGTTCCAGATTTTTCCTCAGGGTTTTCTCGCGAAGCCTTTTCCCCCGATCGGGTATCCCGCAAGGCAGCGGAGGTTGAAAATCAGGGTTTTCCTTCCCCTAGATGAAATGCCCTCTCAAGATAACGATCTTTATCTACCCGAAGCAAACTGGTTTTCAGGCGCCAGTCACTCGCCCTCGCCCCTTCTCCTGTTGGTAGAAGCAGTTCCGCTGGACTCGGGGAGCCATTTGTGCAGGCCAGAAACTGGACTTGGTTGTCAGAGGCCATTGGAGACGCGCGCCATATGGGAGCATTTTATAGACAGTGGGAGCTTATCCCCACTGCCACCCCCGGCTATGACAACCTTACCTGTCGTAATCCCGCATTACTTCTCAGCCCGGAAAACCGAGGGGCAATTGTGGTAGGCCAACAGGTTTTAACATAGAATCTATGGTCAGAGTTGAGTTCGATTTTACCCCCGTGTATATTACCACTGCATGGCTGAAAGTCCTACAGTGTCACATACAATTGTCAACCAATATTGTTGATAACTTGAGTGACCTTGCGGCTATTACTGTCAGGCGTCAAAGATGACTCAACACTTGTCAACCAGGTCCTTCTGATATATTTCAACACAATGGCTTACATGGATGATCTTGTCTGGTGGATAATAAACTTTTCTTGCTGCCGGATACATTTGGTTACTGGATTTATTATTTTGCCTGGCGGTTTTCCTCGCAAATCGAAATTCGCATCAGTTCAGGCTCAGTAGCCTGGTGCTTTGCGGGGGATCATCACGGAGATATGTAGGGCAGTAAAACCAAACAGATCTGAGTTGGTTGACCTTGTGAGCAGCGTCTTTACACAATTGCAACCAAATTTACTCCTCCCGGACGTAAATGTTCTCGATGTAAATATCCATAAAATTTTTGTTGATTTAATTTGATTTATCAAATATACGGAGCTGCATGCAGATACACAATCTACGGTCTCACTACCATTTTCACTCACATCTACCCATGGCTCAGCAACCTGTTAGGGTCCTAACTCACGCGTCTTCTCTGACTGTGCGGCACTTTGCCTGGATCCAAGCTTGTACTTTCATACGTACAGTAGATTTTTCGCCTGCATCGTTTGACGTAATGGACTTTCACTGAGGTAGCTTGAACATCCATTTCTCACTAAGATTCTAACACGAGTCGTGACAGTGCGACGGAAAGCACTTGTCGTTCGTAGCTCTTTACTGACTGCAGTGAATACGGCATGTTGTGACCAGAGTTTCGTACCCTACAGATTTAGATATTGATCGTGAAAGGTGTAACCCGACATTTCTCTTCCGTAAGCATCAGTTCTGGTAACGTTGGACTGTGAGCCTTTATCTCATGATGTACATGGTTTCTACGTGAATCTGACACAGTGTGCGCGCCCATTGGCTTCAAAGATACCATTCTTCGCATTCACATGTGTATATTATTATTATATTTGCACAATCTGATACAGATATAGTGCCGTTCAACATAAACAATGAGATGTACAAAGTGAGAAGGGGGTACAAAGCGTTGTCATCGGCATCGTTGAACGTAGGCATGATACTACCCGGTTGCCTACACCGAAGTTGGGGAGATTTCGTTTAGGGGGTCCCACCCCGAGCCTTTACCCACAAGGCAGTGGAGCGAGAGAGGTTCGCACCTATCGGTGGCCGGTGACTGACGAAGCGGTTCATACGCCCTTTCCTGGGAATTTACAGTTCGGAGCCCGATAACACCGTTGATAGGTTGGTGACTTCAGTTTTTGCCTGTGTACCATACAATGTCCTTGGATAGGACAAGGGGCAGTGACTTTTGGAGCGGCGAGTCACATCCGCCGCGTCGTGATGTCATCATTGGATTTTTGTGGCTTTTTATAGGGAGAACGCTTGCCAGGCGAAAACCCACCACACCCTCAGACACCACCGCATGTGTATGATGTCTTCATGTGATTAAACAGGTCAATGAAGTGTTTTTCGTCTAAAAGTGCACGGATGTGCCATCGTGCAGCACTTCCGTGCAACGCAGTTAACGCCGTGCTAAATTATCACCAGTAGTGAGCTGCATGCGAGTTCACGCTGGAGCTCCACTGCCATTCCCCTTAACTGTCTATGTTTGGGCAACCTGACAATATCTTAACCCACGTGCAGTCTCTGACTGTGCGGCACTTTGCCTGGATCAGGCTTGTAATCTCATACATAAAAGTGTCATCAAAGTTCAAGCATATGTTTCCATTTATCCACGGCGTAAAGTGATGCTAACTGATGAGTACAGACACCATGAAATGTTGTCTTTGTATGCCTATGCAATTCACGCCATCTGAGGAGCGCAGATTCCACGAAAAACAGTCCTCATCGGTTGGACTACCAGGATTTTTGGGTATTCTGGGCGAGATCGTTGAGGTCCTCACATGGTGTTTTTTCTCCTCGAACTTATCAGCAGCGATGTGTCCAGCTCGTGCACGCCCCAGCTGCACCGAGAGATGTACGCAGTCTATATACCTGGCAAATTTATTGTGAGTGTATACGAAACGAAGCACTCGATTGCCTTATCCTCCTCAAAGACAACGAGCATCCAGAGGCACATCTGAAGGCCTTTTTTGATCTCGTCAACTTACCATAAGATGTGATGTGAAAGCACAAGCCTGATCCAGACAAAGTGCCGCACAGTCAGAGACTGCACGTGGGCTGAGATACTGTCAGGTTGCTCAGACCTAGACAGATCTTACCATAAGAAGCTAACCTTATCGATGCCAATCCTCCTTGTGTGTTGCCCTTCTTCAGTCGGTATCGACTATGGATGTACATCACAAGGTCATGATGAGTGTTTGGAATGACTAAACAGTCCGATTTGTGACCAGCAATATCTCTCGCAGCGATAGACAGTACTCGGTCAAACAAATCTACTCGCACGCTGAGGGCGTGATCTACGATCCGTCGCAACAGCTTGCAGATGACA
This sequence comes from Atriophallophorus winterbourni, assembly GCA_013407085.1. Lineage (NCBI taxonomy): Eukaryota > Metazoa > Platyhelminthes > Trematoda > Plagiorchiida > Microphallidae > Atriophallophorus > Atriophallophorus winterbourni. The sequence continues at coordinate 19,083 of JACCGJ010026004.1, read as the reverse complement.
CTTTTCAATGCATCAAAAGTGTGCAGTCAACGCCAACAGCTTTCTTCTTATCTCTTTTCTACCGCAAGTACGCTCTGGTGGACTTTCTGATTTCAACTAACCATAGAGTAAACCTTTGGGAATACGATCATTTTTATTCTGACCTAGCTACCGTATACTGCGTTGTCTTAGTAAGATGAACGCGTTCAGTAGAGCAGCTTTACAAAGCACTCCAGCATTGTTTATTTTGCCCATGCTCAATATGTTCCATCACCAGCACCCTTACTTGTCCCAGAAATCCAAGTCGCCCAAGAATCCTTCCAGTTCCTCGTTGATTTGGTCGCCAATCTCGGTCCCAAACTGCGGACCGCAACAACCTTGTCCTCTATTCGACGCGTACGTCACGGACGTCTCACCGCCGAAGATGCCTTGCTGCTCAAACAATGCCGAATACCCCAGTCGGCGTTCGATTCCTTATCACGGTACATCGCCGAGTGCCTGTCGTCAACCGATTACGTGCCCTACGACGATGACGTAGAGGAGAGGATGGATTTGTTAAAGGCCGCTGCGGAGAGACCGGGGGAGCAGGATGATCACGTGTTCGCGAATCTGCACCGCTGTGCAAAGCTTCATCCAATGCAGATCACGCCCGATGAACCGCAGCGATTTCTAAAACCCATTTCCTAAATCTATTTTGTATTCAACCTTTTGATTCTTTCCTTTGATTCATAAACAGATCAACAGTAAATGTGTTAATTCTTGATTACGTAAACGCGGTAGGCTCTGTGGATTGTGTCATAACTCACTGACAGGTTTAAGTCAATGACCATACCTTCCAAAATGATTAAATGGATGTGTGAATGTTTTCAAATTCAGCTCAATACGTTGAACTCAACAGGCTAAGTTCGTATTTGCTTCCCATTGAAAAACGGGTGCTTCCAGGAGCGATTCTATCTCCCTTATTCTCTTACCTGGCCGCGCCTTCATTGTTACCAAGGACTTTCACTTCCAACTACTCGGATGACGTAGTTAGTGGATGTGCGATATACAGAAAAGATTCTTTGAATCACATTTAAATGCTGCTTTGTGTGGGGTGACCGGTCACTTAATCGCCAGACACTTAATCTCCAAGTTACTTTATCCCCGGTCAATTAAACTTCAGTCACTTAATCCCCAGGGGAGGTATTTACGATAAGAACTGCAATGTGTGCAATGACTCTTAGATATGGTACAAGTAGCAAAGGTTGAACGACATTAATTTACATGGAAAACGAGTTTTGGTTCGAGAAGCAATCAAATAATGGCAATATTAATTGGAGATGTAGTAAGTTTGTCGCACACAAGTGCAGAGCGAGATTACTTACATCTAACGATTAATGCAGCACCAGATTTCATTTTAACTGACTTTGAAAGTGCAGCTATGAAGCATTTCCCTCAAACTTCCAATCCGCAAGAGTGACTGGATGTTATTTTCATCTATGCCAAGCCATGCAACGAAAAATATGTGAACTGGGAATGAAAGCAGATTATGAAGCAGCGATGATTTACGCCTCATGATTAGATGACTACCAGCGTTGGCTTTTGTGCCGTTGAATGATGTAATCGACACATTTGAGATTTTAGCCGAATATATGCCTCAAAGTGAGATGATGAATGAACTGTGATGTTATTTTGAACATATCTTTGTTCGGGGTCGACGAGAAAACTTTGCACTAGCTATATTTCCACCCGAAACCTGGAATATATATATATATATATATATATAATATTGCACAATCTGATACAGATATGGTGCCGTTCAACATAAACAATGAGATGTACAAAGCGAGAAGGGCTGGCTTGCCGAAATACCTCCACGTTGGTGCCAGCTGGGTGGGCTCGGTTCTCCGAGCTCAGCGAAAGGTTCGGCGGTGGTGTCTGAGGATGTGGTGGGTTTTCGCCTGGCAAGCGTTCTCCCTATAAAAAGCCACAAAAATCCAATGATGACATCACGACGCGGCGGATGTGACTCGCCGCTCCAAAAGTCACTGCCCCTTGTCCTATCCAAGGACATTGTATGGTGCACAGGCAAAAACTGAAGTCACCAACCTATCAACGGGGTTATCGGGCTCCGAACTGGAAATTCCCAGAAAAGGGCGTATGAACCGCTTCGTCGGTCACCGATAGGTGCGAACCTCTCTCGCTCCACTGCCTTGTGGGTAAAGCCATCGCGCTAAAGGCTCGGGGTGGGACCACCTAAACGAAATCTCCCCTACTTCGGTGTAGGCAACCGGGTAGTATCATGCCTACGTTCAACGATGATGACAACGCCGCATGCTATCACTACGAATAATACCTTCGAAAGCTATTCTCCAGAATCCACTTCGAAACCTGGAATAAGTATGAAGACGCAAATAGTGCTGTTGCCCGAACGAATAATGCTGTAGAAGACTGGCATCGTGCATTACAGTCACTCTTTTCTTGCCAACATCCTACCACGTGGACATTTCTTAACGGTTTGCGAAAGGATTACAGACAGCATACGGCCTCTGTTCTTCAAGCAAGCGCTGGGGTTCTTATCAAACAGAAAAAGAAGTATTCTGATATATGCGCCGGGACATCTCGAACAATTCAGCAATATTGAACTGCGGAATGATTGACATTTTTAAAATCAATTGAATATCTCTCCTAAATAAATTCATTTAAACGTATTCTGCATTTTTCAGAAGTTATCAAACAGGATAAAGTGACTGAAGATTAATTGACTGGGGATGAAGTGACTTGGTGATTAAATGTCTGGGGATTAAGAGTCAGTAAACCCTTTGTGTGAAATCGTTGCCTAATCAAACGAGAGAAACCTGTCTTAAAATCCCGTAAAACGGGCTACACGAGTTCATCAATCTACGTCGTGAATGACGTGAAACATTTTGCACTGGTCTTACATTATTTGGACTCTAGTCCACAGACCTTATCGAGAGAAACATGCTAAGTCTCTTGGCATCGCCATTTCCGCTTTTCGTCTTCGAACTCATGGCGTTCATGCGAAGCTGCCTGCTCATTTCACATTCTCTTGTATATTACCTCAAATTCTGTACTTTTCACCCTCTATATTCCCGGCACGTCTTTTAAGACTACGTTGCTCAAACGTTCTATCATAATCATTTATCGAACAAGCTCTGTTCCTTATCATTGAGATAACCGCGAAACAGCATTGTTCATCCGCTGCATGGCGATCTTCTTAAAAGTCTAGCTTCCTCAAATACACAATCAAAACCGTGTTTCCTTTATCCACGGTGTATCAAAAAACCTTTTCTCCTAACATTAGTCTAAAATTTAGAACATTTTCGAACAAACCAGTAGCGCTTGTATGCCACTGTTGGATAAGGCCGGTACGACCAACCTGTTCAATCACGTGTGTCCAAACACATGTTAAATGGGGTTAAACCCATAACCATGAACCAAAATATTCATTTGCCGTCATTCACACCCCACGACCGGTTTCGTGCTGTTTTCACCCAATCAGGCAGGGACAGTAAGATTACTTACACTCCAAACGCGGTCTCTGCTGTTTTTGCAGTCATCAGGGGATTGTGGTAGATTTGCAATAGTGGGAAAGTGTATGCACATCATCTCTACTTGACAACATACAAGATTATTCAAGAAGATGGCCACAACAAGACCTTTAAACACGATTCTCAGCCATATCACTAAGGCTAAGAAGCCAATGCGAATCTGATCTCTTGGACCCCAACTTTCGAGACGGGTCGCCCCATCTACAATAAGTTTAACACACATACACGAAGTTAAGTGTGTTCTTTTAGCTATGAAACCTCGACCAGGATCAAACAATGAAATTGTCGGAAGATGATGGAGGCAATCTGGACTTAATGGAGAAAAACAAACGAAAAAAATAAACAATCAAGACGTTGATTAAATTGCACATGAGACAACATTTACGCTCAACTATGCGCACATTTTAAAAGTAAGCAAGCGAAAAGTGAAGAAAAAGGATGGGGAAAGCACCGAATGAAGAGTTTAAATGCGAAGGAATGAGTCTCGTCGGGATGACATCACAGTTCGTTGGTCGTTCGTGTGATCCACGCGCTGACATCAGAAGATTTTGACACTGCAGAGAGGTGATAAAGGTGTTACAGTGTCATGAATCAGAGGAAAAATGTGAAACAAGGTCTGAATTTGTAAGCCTCTGTTTGATTAGGTTGACATGACCAACCTATTCAATCACGTGCCCACATACATCTAGATAGACTCAATCAATGAGCTTAAAGGAAAAATTAATAAATTTGCATGCCTTTTCATCATACAGACATCACGACCGGTTTTGTGCTGTTTGCAGTCATCAGGATTCAGATGCCCAATGGGATACTCTGCTACACTTACGGAACGTACGTAAAACCGCAAAGGTAACTGGAGAAAAGCTCCGTTGAGACCTAATAAACTAAACCGATTTTCGATATGCAAGTCGTGGGATATCTGTATAATTCAACATCTACTAAAGCAGCAACATGCACATCCGTGTCCGTCTTATGCCAACTTAGGAGGTAATTGTGTCAGGTCAAACAAGACCAGATGGTGTTTACAGCCCCACACCTCCATAATACTCAATCCAGCTTCAACCGCAGCATCCATATACCTGCGTTTTCTGTTCCTGGGCCATCATTGAACCTCAAGGTCAACATGCCCGATATTAATCACGTTCACAATGAAAATCGAACAAACAAGAGAACACCAAATCGTCAAGCAGGAAAGTGATAAGGAATAAAACACACAGACACACCTATTTCTTACAAGCGAATCTCAAAACTACAAAATAGTGCTTCATTGTTTCTGTCAGTTATCTCTTATAATGTATTTAGAAGAAGGACAAAGCTTCATTCGGAATTGGACAAAATACCAGCGTAAGACTGATGTTAAAAGAACAAAACGATTTCTGTACAAAGTTACGCATAACGATATTCCCCGCGATTAGATACGCCAGTGGTTAGTCATGCTTCAGGATATGTCCCCGAAACTGTGTTCCGTGGAGACCTAGCATCTTCTTAAAGTGCTTACTTAACAGGATCTGGTGTCAAGCGGAGTGACGAGGAAAGCTTGTTATGATGCATGGCAGTGAAAGCCGAAAGGAAGCTGGCATGCTGATGTCGCTCTACTCGTTCACGAAACTTGTTTGAATGCATGTTCCATTCGAGGTGTAGGCACCTCTTCCCTGTTTGTTTGTGCTTACTCTTCTATAGAATCCGTAGCTATTCAAGGCCCACCCTATCCCATCTTTTAGGATTTTACATTTTCAGGGTTCCATGGCGGCTATGCATTCGGTACATGCTACCTGTGTAATGCAGTCCATGATGATGAATTGCTTCATAAGGAGTTCCTTTTGACAAAGGTATCTTGATGCAAATGGACATACGACGTGAATAAGCTCTGGGAGGCAGTGTGATGTACTTAGAACGAGTCTTTGAGGAGGCTCGACTTTTAACGCAATTGCATGCAGTGGGTAAGAAATATCATTGTGAATAATGTTTACAAGTCCATCGCGAGAAGAAAATTTGTGTTTTAAGATTATTTCACTAAGGAACAAAGCTCGCGCACGAAACAACCCTGATACAATGTTTGAGCAACACAGAGTCTTTTGGAAGAAGTGCCTGAAATATAACAGGACAACAATACAGAATATGAGGTAGTATGCGAGAGAAGATAAAGTGAGAACATAGCTTGGACTTGATGCCAAGAGAACGAACACGAAAAGCGTAGAAGGAAAGACAGAATTGAGGACATGAGCAGAGAAATATTACGAGAAATCGTTCCCTCGAGTAGGGTCTGTGAACTTGTCTAGATAAAGTAAGACAACTTCAAAGTGTCACATCTTGTTCACCAGGTAGCACATTTTTCCCGATTGAAGACAGGCCTATCCCTTTTGACCAGGTTTTAATTTCTTTCGAAGCAGATGAAATTGAGAATGTGTCAACAAAGCACGGTCAATTCATGTGGCCGCCTTATAGAATTTAGCGGAGTTCGTGAAACCCGGTTCCAATCAAGATATCACCACGGTGGACGGATGTGCAGTACTTTTATGCTGTACTCTGACACACCGAATCATCTACACGAAATCCCACCCTCTCAAACACCTCTTCAAGTTTGGTTCCCAACACGCAGCCGCCCTTTGACCCTGCAAATCCCACACTCACGTTTGAATTGTCATCGTCACTTCTTCGCTGTTCGTGTATGCTTCTTGTGGAATAGCTTGCCGACAGATATTGTTACCTCAGCGAACGAGCACATCTTTAAACAAAGTTTACAAAACCTTATGTTGAGAACTACTGCGTTGGCCCCTACCTATTGATGCGTATATTTTTTTAATGCACGGAACTACCGTCCATCCAAAGATTCTTTTCCCTCAGTCTGTGTCGCCATTGAGGATTATTTTTGCTCCACCTATGAAGAACATGGATATGATCATACAGCAACCATTTTTTTAATTTTTTATACATATATCCTATGGTACTGTACAGCAATTTGCTTTTTAACCATAAATCTTGAATCTTGCTGCTAATACCGTGGTATATTGAATGGCTACCGGTAGTGAACTGTATGGCGAAACACGCCGGAGTCTATCTACCATTTCCATTTCTATATTCTTTCTGTCGAGGCTTCGGCAACCTGGCGGTGTCTTAGTTTAGGGCTGGCACTTTGCCAGCATCAGGTTTGTGCTTTGATACACATGTTTCCGAACAAGTGATCAATCGAACCGTGTGCACGCAATTTATCCACGACCCACATTTCTGTTATGACTGTTATCATCAACGGATTTTCGACGTTTCCCGCTCTCTCTCTCAACAGATCTTTACTAGCGCATTTGGTAACCATTTCTATACTGCTTGAAGACACGATTATACTGATCGTACTGCCCCACCTGATGAGTACGAACAAAACGAAACCGGTCTCGGGGCATGTGTGTACGATGGATGTTTTAATGGGAAGCGTAAAATTTCGAATTTGCTGTAGCACCAGACGTTCGCGATTCTCGAGGTCAGAGGCCGGTAATCCTTAGACATGATTCCACAACCAAGAGAGGTTACATCAAGACGGAGATTTCGAGC
>JACCGJ010026004.1:0-11990 GCA_013407085.1 Atriophallophorus winterbourni | reverse complement strand
GTAATCGTGCAGTACTACGCTCTGTGGTAAACACTGTTAAATTGATTGGCCATCGGTAGTGAGCTGAAACATGGTGGATTCTCGCTACCATTTCTATTATCATTCTCGCATCTGCCTAGGCATGGGAAACGACAGTCTGACTGTGCGGCACGTTGCCTGGATCAGACTTGTGCTTTCATACTATACCATACACGTCTTTCACACAGTCAAACCAGTGTTGACCTCCACAAACGACTCTCATATACCCGGTGGAAATCTTGCCTGCCGGAGGAGCAATGGTGCATGATTGGTTCCTTCAAATCCGGTTGCTCTGGTAAACTGGTGAGGTTCACGATTTCGGGTGGCACATCTTGTTGATGGCCTGCTTCGCTATCAATTCCTTTATTGTCACTTGGTACAAAATGTTGAAGATGATTTGTGTTAAAAGCCATATTTCGTAAAGCGAACAATAAGTTTTAAATACACTGATGCATGTAGGCACAGTGGTCATCATAAGATTGCGCGATGTTCCTATCACTAAACCTTTTTGATGATATATATGGAATTCTGACTTTTAGAACTGCTGAACGTATACTTCATAGCCTTTAGCTTTTTGGTCAGAATCATTCAATCTTGCATGTTCTTGCGACATCAGATAATCCATACTAAACTACCCCTTCTTTAGTATAGACTTCACACCTTCCAAATGTGAAGTTTTAATGTAGCATATGGATGCGGTGTGAAATTCGATAACTCTTTTCAATGAGGAAACATTTACAGTTATCTGATTTACCTAGTTGTGAATTTCCGTCAAAAGAGCCTCATGGTGGCTATCATTTCCAAAACCCATGCACCATTTTGTTACGCAGCATCAGAGACGTTTGTCTCCGACGTTCATTTACCAAATAACATCTACAAGGGTGGTAGACGTTCAGATCCTACTAAATCGTGTCCTGTTACCTTACTTCTTATGAAGTACGGATGTGCAAACGTGCAGTATTTCTCTGCTGTGCGGCTAACATCGTGCTAAATTGATTGGCCACCGGTAGTGAGCTGCATGCTGAAACACGCTGGAGTCTGACTACCATTTCTTTTGTCATATCTGTCTAGGCCTGGGCAACCTAACAGTATCTCAGCCCACATGCAGTCTCTGTCTGTGCGGCACTTTTCCTGGATCAGGCTTGTGCTTTCATACATACATACTTCCTATGATGTCCAAAGTTCTAGAGTGCATCGGGACGGAAAAATAGTTCATCACTTGTAATCGCAAAATATGTTATCTGTTGCGCAGTATGGTTTTCGTAAATCTCGCTCATGCTTGACAAACCTGTTGACGGTGTTAAACGTTTGCTACCTGGATATGTCTAAAGCTTTTGACCGAAGTGATCAATTTCGACTACTACAAAAGCTGAAGCAGATGGGTGTCAGCTACTCATATGGCTGAAAAGTTACCTCACTGAGCGCAAATCACTAGTTCCAATCAACGGAGTACGTTCACACTTCATCGGTGCCTCTAGTTGCGTAAGGTTCCGTCCCCGGGCTTGTAGTTTTCTTGGTTAACATCAGCTACTTACCACAGATGCTCTCGTGCAACAATTCTCTTTGCTGATTATATTAAAATGCGTGTGACTCCTAGTGTGTGTACCCAGGCAAGCTAACCTGGCAGTAGATATCGATTACACCTACACACAACCAAACCAATTAAGGGATGATACAACACGTAAGGGTATGCACATCAATTAACCTCAACCTTTCCTGTCTATCATAGCAAGCACGGCACCCACTATGACATGTATAGTTCTTAGCCAGCTTATGATTATTCAGGTGAATGCAGCCTGATCACTGTTTGTACGGACACCGTTGGTCTGATGAACCTCTGTGCCATAAGCGAAACGTTACCGATAAACTGTTTTAACCGATCAATTAAAAACATTTTTACCTTGAAAAAATATTCCTGATGTCATCACTAAAGAGTGAATTCGCAACAGGTTCATAAAAGGAATTCCTGTTGATATCAGCGATTCTGTCACCGAGAAAGGGTATGACAGAAGTATCTCCCATGAACTTGGCTTTGAGCAAGAACGGGTGGCAACTGATTTCACTGTTCTAGAAGCTTACCAAGACAGTGCAAAAGTAGTGAACAAAGTAAGATTTCGAAATCACTGACGAAGAACCATGGTCTTCCAATAAAGAATCCCCGAGTGATAACCAGTCAGATTATCAAGGCGGGCATAAATGACCAATGGACTTCGTCGTTCACACCTCACAAGCACATCATAATTACGGACAGCATTACACCGGTAGCACGTCCTGAGTACTTAACTGCCATACAACCACGGCACGCTAACCTCTGAAAAAGATGACGAAGAGTGGGACTTAAAAAGCTATTGAACTAATAGAAGAATTGAAAGAGACACATTGGGATGAGGTGCCCACACCACGAATCAGACCTACATTCACGCAAGTATGCGAACGAGCAGAGCGACACCAGCATGACAGCTTCCTTGCAGCTGTCACTGACACGCTTTACTTTACTTTTGTGCGACTATCTCCTCCTGTTTGACGTCACGGATTACAGCCATCCACGCTTGGCGGTTAGAGGCGAGATCCGCGCAGATTGTAAGCCAGGTCCGGTCCCACGTGCGCCATTCGTAAACCGATCGTAGACCCAGCAGCTCCACGTCCGATTTCACGGTGGCGTACCAGGTCTTCACTTGTCCTCCGCTACGACAACGCCATTCTGCGCAGTGTCGGCGATAGGGTCACCCTGGTTACTTCACCGTCCGAGGGTCTCAGGATGTGGCCAAACCATCTCAGTCGGTGTTGTCGCAATATCGAACTCAGGCGAGGGATATCAAAACAACTGTGGCGAACCTCGTCATTCGTTACTCGCTGATCCCATCGAACATTGAGGATGCGTCGGAGACAGCAGTGGTCGAAAACCTCTGGTTTCCTGGTCACTCTACTTGACAACATACAAGATTATTCAAGAAGATGGCCACAACAAGACCTTTAAACACGATTCTCAGCCATATCACTAAGGCTAAGAAGCCAATGCGAATCTGATCTCTTGGACCCCAACTTTCGAGACGGGTCGCCCCATCTACAATAAGTTTAACACACATACACGAAGTTAAGTGTGTTCTTTTAGCTATGAAACCTCGACCAGGATCAAACAATGAAATTGTCGGAAGATGATGGAGGCAATCTGGACTTAATGGAGAAAAACAAACGAAAAAAATAAACAATCAAGACGTTGATTAAATTGCACATGAGACAACATTTACGCTCAACTATGCGCACATTTTAAAAGTAAGCAAGCGAAAAGTGAAGAAAAAGGATGGGGAAAGCACCGAATGAAGAGTTTAAATGCGAAGGAATGAGTCTCGTCGGGATGACATCACAGTTCGTTGGTCGTTCGTGTGATCCACGCGCTGACATCAGAAGATTTTGACACTGCAGAGAGGTGATAAAGGTGTTACAGTGTCATGAATCAGAGGAAAAATGTGAAACAAGGTCTGAATTTGTAAGCCTCTGTTTGATTAGGTTGACATGACCAACCTATTCAATCACGTGCCCACATACATCTAGATAGACTCAATCAATGAGCTTAAAGGAAAAATTAATAAATTTGCATGCCTTTTCATCATACAGACATCACGACCGGTTTTGTGCTGTTTGCAGTCATCAGGATTCAGATGCCCAATGGGATACTCTGCTACACTTACGGAACGTACGTAAAACCGCAAAGGTAACTGGAGAAAAGCTCCGTTGAGACCTAATAAACTAAACCGATTTTCGATATGCAAGTCGTGGGATATCTGTATAATTCAACATCTACTAAAGCAGCAACATGCACATCCGTGTCCGTCTTATGCCAACTTAGGAGGTAATTGTGTCAGGTCAAACAAGACCAGATGGTGTTTACAGCCCCACACCTCCATAATACTCAATCCAGCTTCAACCGCAGCATCCATATACCTGCGTTTTCTGTTCCTGGGCCATCATTGAACCTCAAGGTCAACATGCCCGATATTAATCACGTTCACAATGAAAATCGAACAAACAAGAGAACACCAAATCGTCAAGCAGGAAAGTGATAAGGAATAAAACACACAGACACACCTATTTCTTACAAGCGAATCTCAAAACTACAAAATAGTGCTTCATTGTTTCTGTCAGTTATCTCTTATAATGTATTTAGAAGAAGGACAAAGCTTCATTCGGAATTGGACAAAATACCAGCGTAAGACTGATGTTAAAAGAACAAAACGATTTCTGTACAAAGTTACGCATAACGATATTCCCCGCGATTAGATACGCCAGTGGTTAGTCATGCTTCAGGATATGTCCCCGAAACTGTGTTCCGTGGAGACCTAGCATCTTCTTAAAGTGCTTACTTAACAGGATCTGGTGTCAAGCGGAGTGACGAGGAAAGCTTGTTATGATGCATGGCAGTGAAAGCCGAAAGGAAGCTGGCATGCTGATGTCGCTCTACTCGTTCACGAAACTTGTTTGAATGCATGTTCCATTCGAGGTGTAGGCACCTCTTCCCTGTTTGTTTGTGCTTACTCTTCTATAGAATCCGTAGCTATTCAAGGCCCACCCTATCCCATCTTTTAGGATTTTACATTTTCAGGGTTCCATGGCGGCTATGCATTCGGTACATGCTACCTGTGTAATGCAGTCCATGATGATGAATTGCTTCATAAGGAGTTCCTTTTGACAAAGGTATCTTGATGCAAATGGACATACGACGTGAATAAGCTCTGGGAGGCAGTGTGATGTACTTAGAACGAGTCTTTGAGGAGGCTCGACTTTTAACGCAATTGCATGCAGTGGGTAAGAAATATCATTGTGAATAATGTTTACAAGTCCATCGCGAGAAGAAAATTTGTGTTTTAAGATTATTTCACTAAGGAACAAAGCTCGCGCACGAAACAACCCTGATACAATGTTTGAGCAACACAGAGTCTTTTGGAAGAAGTGCCTGAAATATAACAGGACAACAATACAGAATATGAGGTAGTATGCGAGAGAAGATAAAGTGAGAACATAGCTTGGACTTGATGCCAAGAGAACGAACACGAAAAGCGTAGAAGGAAAGACAGAATTGAGGACATGAGCAGAGAAATATTACGAGAAATCGTTCCCTCGAGTAGGGTCTGTGAACTTGTCTAGATAAAGTAAGACAACTTCAAAGTGTCACATCTTGTTCACCAGGTAGCACATTTTTCCCGATTGAAGACAGGCCTATCCCTTTTGACCAGGTTTTAATTTCTTTCGAAGCAGATGAAATTGAGAATGTGTCAACAAAGCACGGTCAATTCATGTGGCCGCCTTATAGAATTTAGCGGAGTTCGTGAAACCCGGTTCCAATCAAGATATCACCACGGTGGACGGATGTGCAATCGTGCAGTACTTTTATGCTGTACTCTGACACACCGAATCATCTACACGAAATCCCACCCTCTCAAACACCTCTTCAAGTTTGGTTCCCAACACGCAGCCGCCCTTTGACCCTGCAAATCCCACACTCACGTTTGAATTGTCATCGTCACTTCTTCGCTGTTCGTGTATGCTTCTTGTGGAATAGCTTGCCGACAGATATTGTTACCTCAGCGAACGAGCACATCTTTAAACAAAGTTTACAAAACCTTATGTTGAGAACTACTGCGTTGGCCCCTACCTATTGATGCGTATATTTTTTTAATGCACGGAACTACCGTCCATCCAAAGATTCTTTTCCCTCAGTCTGTGTCGCCATTGAGGATTATTTTTGCTCCACCTATGAAGAACATGGATATGATCATACAGCAACCATTTTTTTAATTTTTTATACATATATCCTATGGTACTGTACAGCAATTTGCTTTTTAACCATAAATCTTGAATCTTGCTGCTAATACCGTGGTATATTGAATGGCTACCGGTAGTGAACTGTATGGCGAAACACGCCGGAGTCTATCTACCATTTCCATTTCTATATTCTTTCTGTCGAGGCTTCGGCAACCTGGCGGTGTCTTAGTTTAGGGCTGGCACTTTGCCAGCATCAGGTTTGTGCTTTGATACACATGTTTCCGAACAAGTGATCAATCGAACCGTGTGCACGCAATTTATCCACGACCCACATTTCTGTTATGACTGTTATCATCAACGGATTTTCGACGTTTCCCGCTCTCTCTCTCAACAGATCTTTACTAGCGCATTTGGTAACCATTTCTATACTGCTTGAAGACACGATTATACTGATCGTACTGCCCCACCTGATGAGTACGAACAAAACGAAACCGGTCTCGGGGCATGTGTGTACGATGGATGTTTTAATGGGAAGCGTAAAATTTCGAATTTGCTGTAGCACCAGACGTTCGCGATTCTCGAGGTCAGAGGCCGGTAATCCTTAGACATGATTCCACAACCAAGAGAGGTTACATCAAGACGGAGATTTCGAGCAGAGACACTTCGTTCCGAATTACGTTTCACGTTATTTCAACGACTAATTTACGTGATAAAGTCGTAACGCCGGTTACAGCGTCCTAGATATGGCAGATTTTGACCACAACTAGCACTTAATTAGGCTGGCTCATGTTTCGACAACCTAAATTTGGGTGATTCCATGTTGGATGTATGAGAGGAAGTAATACGATTTGCTCCAAGTTTGCAAGTCGACGAGATGAAAGTTCCTTCTTTTGGGGAAATGAATTGTTCGCTGCCTTGCGGGAAAGTCTTCGACAGAAAACCCTGAGGAAAAATCTGGAGCTGAGTCTCGTAGACAGTTCGTTTGTGCACACCACCTCTTTCTGGCAACTCCCTTCTGCCTTGCAGGTCGCACTTGTTTGTGCAAAGGCTAGAGAAGCTGACTCGAACAAACGCCATGTGGTGCTGGGGACGCCGCTTTGTACCCAAATTCCCAAGACTCTTCATTTAAGCCGACTCATCCTCCAGGAGGAGATAGTCGCACAAAAGTAAAAAGTAAAGTAGCACGTAGACACTACCGAAATGGCATAAAAGAAGCCTGCATAACTTTCAAGCAAAGGAGCGTCATGGTACGAACTGCGCTGTGGTTGCGCATTAGAGACAATGTGTTCAACTTTAATTTCCCACTGTGTAGAGGAGTAAATAGGAACCAGAAGTGGTGATAGAAATAACGAATAAAGCTAGGCATCTAATCCATAAGTATCGCTTTCGAAAGCGGTAAACGAAAATAAAAATAAAAAAACAGTCGTAGTCCGTGTAGAAGAAGTACCACATACCGGTGTGTCCGAACCGAAAGACAGCATGTATGTATGTATTAAATCACAAGCCCGATCCAGGTGAAGTGCCGCACAGCCAAGGACTGCACGTGGGCTAAGATACTGTCAGGTTGCCCAGGCCTAGACATATGAGAAATAGAGAACAAAGATGGTAGTGAGACTCAAACGTATTTCAGCATGCAGCTCAGTACCCGTGGTCAATAAATTTAGCACCGTGTTAGCCGCACAGCACAGAAGTACTGTCCGTTAGTAGAGAACCAAGTGTAAACAGAGATGGATGCGAAAGTTCAAGACGACAGTCGCCTACGGTGATGATGAAAGTTAATGCAGCTTCCTAATCTACGCACGACAATTCTTAGATTCTCCATGTTCGCATCCAAGTGAATAAAACAACGGCTTTATACGACACAGGCCTTCTAGCGGCTTACCCGAGTCCAAATAGGAGCGGATGAGATGTTCTGTGTGGCGGTGTTCAACCAAGGCACCGTAGAGAACTGAAACAAGACCGGGGCGATATCACAACAGGGAACTGGGCGCAGAACACACAAAAAGGAAACAGCACTTACTTTGGTTAATGATACGCAGGTCTGGAAGCGTATACGCACGTCCACTGATAAAAGGCAACCTCAGGGACAGTGACTGTTGAAATGGAGAAAGATTGAACATGAAGTTCAATTTCCCAGCGATACAAGAACACGCTGGTGAATGAGTGAGTGTGGAAAAAGCAGTAACAAAACGCATTCAAAAACCTAGGAGTTTGTTAACATTGACCGACAACTAGTCGACTTCGAACGAAAAAGAGAACAAATCATTTTGGATGCGTCATCATCATCATCATCAGAGACAGCATTACACCGATAACACGTACTGAACGGTTAACTGCCGCACAACCATGAAAAAGGAAAATCCTAAAAGATGGGGAAGGGTGGGACTTAAATTGCTACGGGTTCTATAAAAGAGTAAGCACAAACAAACTGAGAAAAGTTGCCTACACCATGAATGGAACGTGCATTCAATCGAGTTTCGTTAACGAGAAGAGCTACATCATCAAGACAGCTTCCTTGCGGCTTTCACTGTCATGCATCATAACAAGCTTTTCTCGTCAGTCCGCTTGACAACATACAATGTTCAGCAAACACTCCAAGAATATGCTTGGTGCAAGACCGCCATTGAACACGGTTTCGGGACATATCCTGAAGCCATTACGATATCTCATCGCGGGGACACAAGCTAGAAAGACGCGCTGCGCCGACTTTAGAAAGGTCACTAGTAAGGGTTTTAACTGCTTATGCCATGTGACGGTTTGGTCACTCCAAGATTTACGCCAATCAGGATGTGGCGTCGCAAAAAGAATCCTTTTTGGAAGTCGGTGGTCCGGCATCCGTAAAACGTGACCCAACCAGCGTAACATATGCAGGTTGATCTGCTTCTCTATATCAACATTACTACCGAACAACTTATTTCGGAGAGCATGCGATTGGATACATGAGAGTATGCGCATTATTTCAGTCAGGCTGCAAACAGAAGCTCCATTTCTAGCTACCTCGGTGGGACAGGGCGACCATATACTCCCACAAACATGAGCAGAGGGTTCAGTGGTTGAATTTTAAACACTTGGATGGATCGTCGGAGTTTCTGAGCCAAACAACCTATCCAGGGAATATATCGTTATTGCTAAATTACAACGTACGACCGGTTTCCGACTGGCACCTGGTTGATAAAGTGTAGCGAGTACGTATGTATCAAATCACAAACTTGGTGGCAAGTAGGCGAGTCAAAGTAATAGCCTTTAGGTATACTGAGATAATCTCAGGTTGCCCATGCCTTGATATATAAAGGATTGTGATAATTGGAGCGAGATTCCAGCTGATCTCGTTCGCAAAGATTGAACAGCGCAGCACAGAGGTACTGCACAATTTTACACCGGTGCGAGGTTAGTTAACTGACACAGAAGTTGACCGTTTCTAGGACAGAATCACGGTCTAAACTTTGAGTGTTTTCACGGACGGATACACCACTGCTTGCGTTGTGGAATTCATATCACACAGCAGTTTATGCGGAAAAACGAGCTCGGAATCGGAGTAAAGTGTGGTTGATAAATCATTCAATCGACTCGGGAATGGCGTTATTGTAAGGATGGCCAGATTCTTACCTGCCTCAAACAGATGAAGGCCATGACAGTTAAACTAGCTACAGTTAGCGCAATTCGTCTTCCTGTATGGACAAGATGAGAATTCAAAGTGGCACCCAACACTTAGTGGCTCAAATGATGTTCAGTGGAGGCCTTGTAGTACACAAGAAGAAATACACGTTGGGAAGAAAGCTTGCTAAGATGCGTAACAGTGGGAATCGAACTTATCATGATGATGTTGCTCTACTCGTTCACAACACTAGATTGAATAAATCTTTGATTCAAGTTGCATGCACTTCATCCTCGAGTCTACCCGTAAGCTCATAGAGGTTCAGTAGCATCTTAGGTCTCACTGTTGCCCACCTTTTAGGATTTTTAGCTATATGGTTATATAGCAGTTGAGCATCCGGTTAAATGCCATACAGGATAATGATGATTGATGACTGGGTTACGAGAACAGAATGAATGACAACGATTTCACGGGAGGAATAGGTATCATTATGCACATCATCGACATTATTCTCACACTAATCAATCATAACCGGTCTGGCCTTGAACAACGCACCAAAATCACCACACCCAAGCAAGATACTCAAATAAACAATAATAACAACAACAATAATAAACAGTGATACAGCTGCGAAACCCAATCACCTGACTTAATTCCGGTCTTCCGTTGGGCCAATCCAACGTTTCCGTTAGCGCTTGCAACTGTGTCAAACGGAGCTGCGATTGTTCCATCGTCGGAACGGAAGGGGTGCTCGAAATGAGTTCCAACTTCGTGTTCGCATCATCAGGTTGTTCAGACGAACGTGCCCAAACAGGTTGGCCCAAAGGACGACGCAACTTTGAGTTTAAATGCAGGCTGCTACATTCTTGCGTGGAGAGACGATCGGGGACATTCAAGTTCTGTATAGATACCGTTTTACGTGGTTCGTTGACGGAGGATGAGTTTTTGAACCATGAGTCGAAACGCGAGAGTCCCTAAAGCCCACAACAAAGAAATCAAATTTAAAATGACAAAATAGGAAGGGTTTTGGACCCATAGAGTTTGGAATTATAACAGTTTCAAGATAATATGCTACTCATAAGTAGGCAGCAAAATAAAAAAACGTGAACTCACCACGGGCTTTATCAATGACCGCACGGTACTTTTCAAAGCTGCACGGGACGCGCGAGCACGCCGCTGATGAACGAGTCGCAACAAAATGACGAAATCGTCGCTGGCCTCACGGAGCATGACAAGTTCGTCTCGCTCGGCCAACAATTGAACCAGACGATCGGACTGATGCATGATTTCCGTGTTTAAACCAGACAGGTAAATTTTGAGCAGTCGAGTCGAGAAATGAATCAAATCGGAGTACTGAAGATCTAGGAAAGAGTGATCGGTAAGTGTGATAACGAATGAAATTTCACGGCCATAAGGAAAACGTCCAATTAGGTCCAATTAAAAGATGATACAGAGTTGAATAATCAAGGTGAAACTCGAAAGAGGCTTCCGTAAGATAGTATACACCACATCAGTTAATGCAACACCTTGTGATTCGATGAACAAAAACGCACACGTTCTTCAACAGATCACTGCGGTGTTAGTGAAATTTGTATTTTTCTGTTTCGCTTACGTCTCCGCAATCAGGCATGAGTTCAACCGACGAGCAATCTCTATGACCGCATGATACGGTAGCAGACAACAGCATTGTGATCTTCAACCTAATTCGATAATGATGGTCGGTCAAGGATGAAGCTGGTGGGTCTCATTTACGGACAAAGAAACCACCCTGATACGTAAAATTTTCTAAAACGTCAGACTATCACTCTGATCATACTCATCAAAGGATAAATTTCGAGGTCTCGTCAACTATCGAAATTCCACACAAAAAGTATCCGCAACAGCTCTAACTGATCTGTCTAGGCCTGGGCAAATTGACAGTATCTTAGCCCACGCGCAGTCCGTGACTGTGCGGTAATTTGCCTGGATCAGGATTGTGATTTCATGCATACATACATACAATGTGCAATCTGTGAGAAGACATTCGAGTCCTTCTAAATTTCAAATGTGAATAACATCGGTGTTCGGAAAATGAGAACCTTGAACTCAACATTAAATACATCATTTTTGTTGATCAAGTAGTGTTGGTAAAACAGTGTCAACTGCTCGAGAGGCAACCGAAATAAATGCGCCGATGTTTCGCGATCAATCCAGTAATTCACAACACACAACAAACATCCATCTTCTGGCATGCACGAGCCCGGTGGAGCTGCTTCTCCAACAGCACGCGAGGACGAGTGACTGGCGCATGAAAACCAGTTTGCTTCGGGCAGATGTAGCTCGTTAGCCCGGGAGGGCATTTCATCTAAGGGAAGGAAAACCCTGATTTTAAACCTCCGCCTCGTCCCTTGCGGATATTTCGATCGCGATAAGGTTAGTGGTGCACCACCAACACCACCTTTTTCTGGCAACTCCCTGCTGCCTTGCAGGTCGCACTTGGTTGTGCAAAGGCTAGAGAAGCTGACTCGAACAAACGCCGAGTGGTGCTGGGGACGCCGCTTTGTACCCAAATTCCCAAGAATCTTCTTTGAAGCCGACTCATCCTCCAGGAGGAGAATGTCGCACAAAGTAAAGTAAG
>JACCGJ010026003.1:16020-28572 GCA_013407085.1 Atriophallophorus winterbourni | reverse complement strand
CTTTGTGCTCCGTACGGTACCTATTCAAAATAATTTGTGGCCAAAAATATGCGGTTTGCATTCTACATAGGTTTGTTCATTCGGGTTAATCAATATTCTGTTATACTTGTACAATCAAGGTTACTAGATGTTGTATTAACCTTGGTTGTTTTAACCTACCTGCAAAGTAGTGAACGCTCTGTTATCTACTGCGTGTGACCAGTTTAACTCTATTAGCTTTTGTGATCCGGAAATAACACGTCATGGTACGATATCTTTCAATTTTCTGATTTTTTGGAATATTTCTAACATCACGGTAACATGGTAAGCAGTGAATTAATCGCATATGTAATCAAAGTTTTGGTCTTTCACGACAGTTCCATCATATTAATCATTAATAACAAGACATAAGCTGCAATTTTGACGTTATCAGACGCAAACTTTATCGTCATGTCAATAAATTCATTTTTATCGTGACATTTCTATCTCACTTTCAAGGCATCCGTGACCTTGTTGGAAATTCAGACACTTTTGGTTATTTTATGAAGGATGGATTATCGAATGATTAATTGTATGTACAAAGTAAATTCTTCCGAGATTGCGTTGAAATGGATACATGTAAGTTAAAGTCTGGACATTCGCTGTTGATTCGAAGAGAGCAGGACATTTGCTATGCAGGTGTAAGAAAATTATGGCGAAAAACAATTTGTTCAAAAATCAACTCAAGCCATGATGAATTTTATGAGAACGCAATCATGATTGGCATACCTCGAAGAAGTTGAGCAGTGGTGGAACACTCGAGGCTTTCAGCCAATGGTGGTTACGTTTGCAGCAAAAAATATCTCAATTACATACTGAACAGCATTCATAGGTCCAAAATTAACCATATTTATGTGCCTGTCCATAGTGAGAAAACTCACGATCGATTTTTTGTTTCACGTCATCTGTATCCCTACCTGAAAAATCAATATAGCTGGAAAGTCTGTATTTGTGTCGTTCTGATGTAACATCATGAAACGGTTAATATATTTTTCAAGTTATTTAGTTTCAAACCCTCCTTTTTGCATTAGGTGCACATATGATTGCGCTGATTAGTTGTGACAGCCTTAAGCGATTGTGCATTTAAAATTCAAGTATTGGATTTTATTTTACGTGTTTGAAAGTTCCCAGTAGGAAAATTAGGCCTCTTTACGTATGCATTTTAGTTCAGTTTTACGAAGCAGATTGATCGTAGAATTTTAAACCAGGCAGTTTACATTTATTCGACAGTACTTCTCAGCATATATTTTTAGGTGTTCCCAGTAATTTAAGCAATGGTTGTTTGAACATCATGTTGAGAATGTCCAATGAGTTTTAGTTGCAACTTCAAAATATATTGATTATTATTTCTTTCAGAAAAACCGCATTCCGTTCTGGAACAACCAAGAGGCTTGAACAGTCATTTGATTGGAGGGAAACAATTGATCTACAACATAACCTGGCTGCCGGGAACAAGTCTATTTATAACGGACTCATATGACAAGAAACAAAAATCTTTGTTGGATATCAAACCTGCAGAAAGATCTTCGTGGCAATTGACGCAACCTGAGCCTGCAGAGAAATATCATCCCGTCAAGTATAGGTAAACTGTTAACAATTTATTTTCAAAATGATGGATTACAGATTGTTTTTTGTTTTTATTGAGAAAGTGATCCTTCTTGAGCTATATATGTTTAATTTTATTTCTCCTGTGAAGTTGAATCTATTTATCCTGTTCTCACTTGATTAGTGAAAATAACACGAAACAAGTCGTGTGGTGCGTCATAGAAACACGTAAAAACAACTTGTTTTGAGAATTTAAATCTCTGCATCTCATAAAACTATATACCTACATATCTGTGTCTGCCAGGCTAATTTTCATTACTAGTGCTATTATAACATGTAACATTGCCGCCCTTAATATTCTTGTTCCACTTGATTCTCAAATCATGCCGTATATATTGCATAGCAAATTTAACTCAATGGGAACCTGAAGCTTCTTCTGTAAGGTTAACGTGGCAGCTCTCAAGCTATATCGTGTGGAAACGTCAGTCTTTATATGTACGGTCAACTTGTTTTATAACTAAAATAGAAAATCAATATATTGATTTCATCTTCGATGGTGTAATATTACGCAAATAGTCTGCCATGATCCATCAATCTTTGAATATCTTGGATCTTATCTTATTGTTGATAATCATTTCATTTGTATATGACATTAATATAAATTTCATGTGATAAATGAATGCAAAGCTACTTTTATACACGTAATTAAATTAAATTTCTTTCAACAAATATTTTGGAACTCACATCCCCATCACTTAGACACCACCACCGGTTTATGGTTGTTTTCCGTCATCAAGTGGAGACAGTAAGATCAGGTTCAGTGAGCCTTGAAACACTTGTATAGTTGTAAGCAAGGGCATACTTGTATGCCATTGTTTTTAGCAGTCGCTCACTGAACCTGATCCTAATATCTCCACTTGATGTCGGCAAACAGCCTTTCATTTATAAGCGTCTTGATTGTTTGACCAAAAATCACTTATTTGATTATGTGTTTGAACATCTTAATTCTTTGTAAGACCCAATTTTTAAAATTGTCATACAAGTATACCATTGTTTTCTTGAATTTTTCATATATTACAGGTTTATGCGGTAACATCTAAGATAATTTTTAAATATCGAATATTTATGAATGTTTCAAATTGAGTGTATATGCAATTGTTAAGCCCTAGTGTTAGGCAAACATTTCTAATAGCGGAACATTGTGATATCTCATTTTCAGAGTTGTATGGGGACCCAGTCGAGACAAACCAATTAGCCCCAGTCTTTGGCAAGTCTGGCCCGGTTTACGGCCTCGCTTGGACCCAAACCAAGCAGAAACAAAAGTGTTACAAAATGTAAGTTTCACTACTTTACTCTGGATAAAGGCAGTGCAATGTTGATTTACCGAATAGATGTCTATCAAAATTCGTTTGTTATTTGAATTTATTGTATTGACAAATAATATCGATTTTCGAAAAGACATTTTATTCGGAATTTCGTTCAATAACTTTCAGGGTGAGACATCCTTGGTTATCGGACCTCTTGTACCGAAAACGCAGTACATTGTGAAACTACAAGCATTATCGACGAAACCGAACCAAGAATTCAAGGAGCAGGGAAACACTCCTTTACTCACTAGTGAGGAGTCCTTTATGTTCTTTGAAACCCCGCCAGTTCTCACTCGCTACGATGAATACTCACCCCACTACCCTGGGTCATCTTCGAGTTCGAGTAAGTCTCGCGCAAATTTCTTTTCAAAGTTTATAGAGATCGGGTTGTGTGTTAATTTGCTTTCTGTTCGATAAATATATTTTAACTCAAATTTTGTACTTGGTGAAGAATTTTGATGTTAAAATGAAATTCGTATGAACAAACCTATCAGATTGATCGACTGGCTGCATACACGACAAAAGGTTTTTTGAAGACTGATATGTGTCACGGAATGATTCAAAATTAAATGAAATGTTTTAAAACTAACTCGCATTTTATTTGGTAATACTTAAAATGAAATAGGTTAATCGTAGCCATAAAACGGTTAGTTCAAGTCATCTAATAGATTGCCTTACTTAAATGGTGTTAAATATTAACATGGAGAGCTATTATTTTGTAAAAAATGCCGTGGATTTTAATTTGATCGGTAGTGATTTCTTTGGATCAAAAAACCCTTTTAAAATATCTCTTTTCAATTTACCACAAAAATTGAGAGTAATCCTCGAGAAATCATTAAAATAAAATCTGAGCAGTTGGTCACTTCGATCGAAATTTATTGAGGGAAAATTTAATTCCCTAATCGCTAAAAAGGTTGCTATTGTTACCTCCTAATTACTTCTCCTCTGATCTCGGGAATTCTAGAAATTATTGATTAGCTGTTTATTGGAAATATTTTGTGATCTTGGCAATCCAATGCAACAAAGACTAACCGAATAATTTCCATGTGTAATTAACCATTAATCATTGTTTCATGAATTTCGGTAATAATCAAATTAAAGATGGGATAAAGTTACACATTTACAAATTTGGTGAAATCTTCTAGAAGAATTGATTAGTAACGGGATGTTTGCATACAAATTTAAGCTGAATAAATATTGTGGAAATTTTGAAATTAATGTTGCTGAGTGGTGTACAAATCGCCTAAACTGGCCATCAGGTAGTTCTGTATTATCAGTAAACACCAGGGGTATGTAAATAAATTATGCTAGTAGAAAGTCAGACAAGCATGCGATTCTGAGCAGCTATAAGATTCTCTTACCGTAATCAAGTTTTGACTAGTAATTTACACGAACAGAGTTGAAATAAACAGATCAATTTATTGACCAGTTGTGAAGTGCTTAACTTTCTGGCGATTAAATAACAACTGATTTCTGTGCGCTTTCACTCGTTAGGAGGAGACAGTAAGATTAGGCTTGTTAAGCGTAGTGACAAAAGCAAAGCTATATACAATATTATACTATGAATTCGGTGATACTTATTGGCATAACCAACATATATATGAAAATTCCGCACGTTGCGTATAAGTCAACCGATCACATCCATAGATTAGACAGCATTCTGGTGTGCATATAGACGCTGTAAGTACAACAAATTATTAGTTGTTTTCCATAAGTGGATGTATTTGTGAGCCTTAAAACTGATATAACGAATATATATTACTACAAATTTTATTCATGATTAATATAACTAATTTTCCGTGACTGCGTAAGTGATAGAGTTTAATAAATGTACTCAGACCGTGGTTCTGTCGAAAGCCTTGAGTGTATTAAACGTAAAATCACTTATTTCTATCTATTGCTATCTACTATGTGAAGATGTTACTTTGTTTTCAAAATCATAACGTCATAACTTTGTTCTCATATACCATTTTTATTGATCTTTTGTAAAAGTTGATAAATTCAAATATTCCAACATGTTTCACCTTTTACAGGTTTGATTCATCCCGGCATCTTATCAACCATCGTTCTACTCGTAACGAGTCTCACGTGGTGTCATATTCGATGACGCACATCAAATGGGTCGATATCAGTTTTTAAAATTTATCCGATCGAATCGGTTTTTCGAAAAATCTGTGATAATTCTCCCCTGCATTTCTAGTCGAAACGGTATGGAACAGAAACATATGCAGCTTTGCATTGATCTCAGTCGTGTTTCGCTGTACATTTTTGTATATTCATCTACGTTTCATGAATAAGAGTTGTATTTGCTGTATTTTAAAAAGTCTTCAGTATATTGGGATCATCAATTGGAAAGGAGGCATTATTGCACTACATGTAGAAATACATTATATATGTTGCTTTGCTTTACGGTAACACGCTCGATTCGTAGATTCTTAGATGATGGATTATTTGAAATAAATATTAATTTCAGGAACTGTAAAGCAGTATTTAAAAATTTCTTTGAAGTATAAAATTCTCTTCATAATCGATTTCACGGTTATTTATTATCAGATACGTTAACCGGAATTCGGAGTATGGCATGTATAAATATATATAAAATAGCAATACAGAGTTCCTTTGCGTTTACTGAGAGCATGTAATAATTGTGGCAGATAGTAACCTGAAATCCGAAATATCAGTATAGCTGAATTCGCATAAAAGTTTGATGAACTCTCACAGAGAGAAATTAAACATTCTGTGGTATAATAACCAAGCAGGTTAACAAAAGAACCACATGGTAACAATATAGATGAAGTAAAAACATCTAATTTTCAAATTGTTACATAGCACATGGTTCGTCTCGAATTTATGGAGCTCCGAAAGTTAAAACCACAAACAATTATGAATGTATGAATTCTTCGGACAAGGCGTTCCAAGCAGAACACATTCTAAATAAGAGAATAAATTACGGCAAATATCCAAACGAGAATGTGAAATAGTCAATGTGTTTGTTGGTTTGCCAGTTGGAGTTCGATACTCGAATTTTGCCATTGTTTGTGAGGCGGACGTTCGGGTCGGAAACTATTAAAAACTAGCCTACTATCATTCTATATGCGCCGTAACGTATGATCTTGTAGTTTTCGTTTCGGACATTTCACTTAGAAAGATGAATCCTTATAACATGAAACGAAATTGCGTGTTCGAAGATTAATCCTGTTAATGAGCATAGTATTGGGTTGAATATTTCGTAACAGGACGCACAAATGTATTTAGCATCCAGTGTAAGATGTCAGGTGCGAAAATCTTAAATATCATTTTCAGTAGACTCAAGATACAACAGGTTTTTTATGTACTGTACGGTAATGCTGTACAGGATTGAGGTTACACGACACACTGGAACATGGAACATTTTCTGCAGTTGTCCAAATAAGAGCTTGTATGCCAAGTTCATACGTGTGTTGCATGGCTTTGCCGAACCACAGAATTACCAATAAAGATTAATGCTAAGGATAATAAAACATAATTATGATAATATGGTGTGTAAAACTCTGGTTAATATATAAAATGTCAGAAGTGTCAGTTTTAAGCATATCTTTTAATCGTGATGAGTATTTATCAATAAGAAGGTGTGGATGAGCTGACTATTCAATCGATGACGTCGTTTAATTGTTACAACCAAGTCTAGGTTTAATATATTTTCAGGTTCTCTACACAGCCTCATCGAGATACACCACTTAAGAACTACTTACCCATTCGCGTTGCCCTGATTGTGATGCTACGGGATATCTAGTCTGTAGCAAAAATCGGTCAACAATATAAGATTTTCCGTGTTTGACGAAGTTTCACTCTGAGCTAATGCATGGATCATTAGCAGCGTCATCCATCCAAATGGAGGAAATCAATGCATCAAAAAACGTCGTAGGCCCGGCTCAAATCGAGTCGGACTGAGCAATTCACACCGAAAACTAATTGTCGATCCAAGCCGTCGGCGACCAATAAGACGCACACATGTTTTACCATCCAAAGAACCCGGACCAATAACTTTGGTTTACTCACGTAAAATACGATTAAGTGCATCTATACAAACGCGAACAGCCTTTTCAACAAATTAATCGAATTGTCCGATAGTCTGTAATGAAACGGCGCCAGACATAGTTTCAGTAACAGAAACGTGGTTCCATGCCTCATTGTCTGATAATGAACTCTCTTTGACCAACATGTCTCTATTCCGGCGTGACCGATTAGGCGATGGCGGAGGAGCAGCACTCAAGCAATTGTTTATCTGTAGAGCTACGAACGACCAGATCCTTTATATCAGTGACACACTTTGGTGCTCTCTGACTCTTACTTCAGGAGACCAATGCATTATTGGAGTAATCTATCGTTCTCCAACAGCAACTCTCGATCTAAACAATAAACTGATTAATGCTTTGCGCTATGTAACAACGCGATACAATACTCAAATATTAATAAGGGGGGATTTCAACTTTCCCCAGCTCTATAGCCGGAATGATCATCCATCAGAGACACTTGAAAATGAACTTCGAGCCGTTTTGGATTACGCACCCCTTTATAACCACGTTTTTGGATTTACTCGTATGAGAGGATCAGACCAGCCGTCTACCTTGGACCTTATACTTACATCAGATCCCACAGCTGTTGAGAATATCGTTTATAAACCGCCGATCGGACGAAGCGATCACTTTGTCCTAGAATTCGAGTACGTTTGTAGCGCTAGACGCAATAATGACGGGACAAAATGCGTCAGAATGGTGAACTACCGTGCTCTGTGTGCCGAGTTACAAAGCACTAGTTTCGCACAACTGGATTACTCCGATCCGGATAGTCATTGGCGATCTCTCTTACAGCACCTCAAATCTATATTGGAGGAACATTCAATGTTTGCTTTGAAGAAAACGTCCCAACGAAATAAATTTTTACTACGAAGCAGGACTAAAAAGTGGATGAAACAAAGGACAGGACGACCGACCTTGAGTGAAGTATTGATTACTCCGATGGTGGTAGTGCAGCACTTACGAAAATTAAACGTAAAGAAACCTCCAGGACCAGATGAGATAACACCAAAGCTGCTCAAAACCTGTCATGCGCAGCTATCTGAACCTCTATCTTGCATGTTTAATAATTTGCTCCAAGCTGGCGTAGTGCCACAAGACTGGAAACTGGGACAAATAATACCCATTTACAAAGGTGGTTGCCGTTCTGATGTGAAAAATTACAGGCCGGTGACCTTGCTGTCTTCGGTATCAAAAGTTTTTGAGCGAATAATAACCGCAGAAATCGTGCAACATCTGGAAACGAATCAACTTTTGGCAGTTGCCCAACATGGATTTCGCAGAAATCTCTCTTGTCTAACAAATTTGCTGACAAGCTTAGACGATTGGACGAAGAATGTAGATGCGGGGGGGCTGTATTCATGCGTGCTACCTGGACATTTCTAAAGCGTTTGACAGAGTTGATCACAATTTACTCTTGAACAAGCTAAAGAAACACGGTGTTGTTGGAAGACTATACGAATTGCTAAGAGATTACCTCAGCAACAGACACATCCGAGTTCGTGTGGACTGCCTATTATCGAAGAACATCGATGTCACTAGCGGAGTTCCACAAGGCTCAGTGCTTGGACCAATACTGTTTCTAGTCTATATGAACGATATACCACTACCAAATGATAGTAAGATGGTTTTGTTTGCTGACGATATAAAAGTATGGAGGCAAATCAGAAATGCTGACGATTGTATCTTGCTGCAAAACGATTTGAGTGCTCTGTTCAACTGGTCATCTGAAAATAAACTGTCATTGAATATGCAAAAGTCGAAGATGATTCAGATTGGTCGTGACCTTGGCTTTTCCTATCCATACAAGCTCGGCGACATTAACCTGGAGTACACCGAAGAAGAAAAGGACCTCGGTGTCTGGATTTGCGGCAGTTTGAAAAATGGTCTACAATGCGAAACCGTTTACAAAAGCGCGTCTCGGCTGCTCGGCATGCTACGGCGGATATTTGGACGTTTTTCCCCGGGGTGTTTTCCTCTCATGATGAATACATATATACACCCGGTTCTAGATTATGCCGCACAAGCCTGGACACCATGGCTCCAAAAAGACGTCTTACTTCTGGGTCGCATATACCGGAGAGCATCTAAGCTTATCATTTGTTTTGAAAATATGCTATACGCCGGGCGACTCAGACGATTGGAAATAAGGACACTTGCACAAAGGAGAATGCGAGGTGATCTCATCCTCGCATACAAAATACTCACTACTGTTTCCCACACCCTGGATATATTATTTCGAACATCCAGCAACAGCCGTGGCCATGGTTGCAAGTTGGACATACCACATTCCAAACGGAACTGCCGCAGGTATTTTTATTCGGTACGTGTGTGCTTTGCTTGGAATTCCCTACCTTCTGATTTGGTAAGCTCAAACAGTTTATCTATATTCAAATTAAAACTTGACGATTATATGAGAGCTAATCCGAATTTTTCCCCAAACTATTATTAAGCTATCATCGTCCCATTGATTTTGATTTTATTTATACTTATATATACGTACATTTCCACCCTGTGCTTATTGTAAAGTTAATTGCTTTTTCAACCATAAATCTTGAATCTTGTATTTTATTATCAGTAAACAATGATTTGCAGTCCGATTTTAATTACCATATTTTCAAAGCTGGTAAGATTTAACAGCTTTTAAACGGCAGCGAAGCACAAGAAGTTAAAAGTCCAAAGAATGTTAAGCTTCACAGCGTCTAATGTGAAATCACTGTTATTCCAACTCTTAACGTCATTGTTCGTCTCATGCGGTTTTTATGTCAAAACCATTTCACCATCTTTTTAATGTTTCTAAAATCAGTGAACTTATCAGACTGATGAACGCACACGGTCTGAAATCGGTAATGTTGTGTGATTGCTAGCGATGTGAACTGCAATATAATTCACACACAAACATGCTGAACAAATAGAAACACAAAATTGCATTATGAATCTGGATCGTCTAACTTTAGTTAATAATAGCTGCTACGCACGAGATTATTTGTCTTGTTTCGGTTTGTTTTAATCTCAGCACACAAAAATGATTCTTTCCACAACCTGCCAGTGCTAGTGTAAAATTTGCCTCGCTCACCAAATGAGAGATATCTATCTTTGTCCATCTATTCGAATTGATTGTAAATAATAATACTATGGCCTGAAGATAAAGATCACTCACGGAAATCGATTAATTTCATAACAATTAATCGGTTGCAAACCAGTGAATCAACTATATTCGTTTATCTATTATTTTAATGATTCTCAACCCTGTAAATTTTTCAAAGAATTTTGAAAATTGCCCACGAACCAAAAATCGATCATGCATATTTAAGTATAGGATTGGTGAATCAATAACACTTAGGAATAACTGGAGTATAAAAAATCATGGAGCACGAAGAAATTCATCATTGTAAGAGGTGGGAATATGCCCAAACACTCGGATTTATATGCTTAAAAATTTTTACTGAATGTTAGACCGGTTATATACACAAAGATCCGCTGTAATTTTGATTAGAAGGAAATAATTTGTCGAGTCTTATACGGGTAAATTTCGCTTTATTTAAATCGGGTTGAATATATGTTCCTGCACTGTGTTTCCTGATATTCTTCATGACAATGTAGATTTATCATAAGCTGCACAATAAAGCCACTGTAAGCACTTCGATATTTTAATATAGTTTATCACTGATGATGAATTCCATATCATTAATAAGGTAAAATGCTATTGTGGCTTTGTAAGGGGTGCATGATCTTAAAAACAGAACGAATAAAAACTAAAAGTTGAATCTAATCGTAAAAACTACCATTTAATAACATGTATGCATTTATTGGACACCGATTCCCGTATTACTTTTATTGAATCTAGCCAAAAAGTTTCAATCAATTATTCAATCTGTAGAATTCAGGTAGCTATTCTTCTCCCAACTTTCCTTAGATTAGTTTTGAACAAACATATTAATGATTTATGTATGCTTCTCAACATTTGAGATACTTATACATACATCTTGATTAAACTAGCAAGTCGAGGCTTACTTTCTAAGACAATTCTATCTGCGATTAATTTTCTATACAAGCGTTGTGCAATCAGAAATTTTGCGAAACTGCAACATTGTGTACTTTTCGCGGTTGGGCAGATGATTCTTCCGCAGTGACTACTGGTATTTTGTATCTAAATCTCTTTCCATTGTAAACATCTTTTGTTATGATGGTCATCCGAAAGTACCCGAAGGTATGATTGGAGTTTTCAATAAATTTATTGCTATGTATAACAAGCTTTTACCTTTTCACTTGAACTTGCTTCAGGCACTTTGGATTCATTGATAGGATTACTAGATGGAAAAGAGAAATTTGGAAAATGATTTTGTGTTGTTAGGATATTGGCGCCTCAAACAGCGGCTTCGAATTTGCACAAAATCTAGCATGTCTCAGCAGTTTTTTTCGAGCAACAGGATTCTGATAGTAGTGAAAGCGGTTGTGAGATTGAGTGTGAGAATTAAACGCCGTGAAAATGTGGATATGTTGATCATTCCAATGCGTTCCGTAGAAATTTATATATTTATACATCATATGATAGATTTACTCTATATATAGATCTTGTGCCCATATTCCTGGCCCTCCCTTCTCTTATACGCATTCGTCATCTTCGAGCAGATGTTACCATTGTTGCACTATCCAACCAGACACATTTCGATGGTACTTTCGCGGTTTTAAGAGTGCAGTTCGACCAACTACATTTGAATGGATAAACATGCAAGAAAAATAGTCGGTTCAGATGTTTTTCTTTTTTTTCGGTAACTGTATAAAGGGCTTTATTTCGAACAATGTCATCCTATTTTGGTAATAATTTAGTTTTACAAAAAGTAACAGCTATTTCTTTGGTTAGTGTTTAAAAAATTTAGACAAACGCCAAATGTGTGCTATCGAAATCATGAAGAGATGTACACATGTACTTGGATTCTCTTGACGTAAGCAGCACGTCAAAAATCTCGGAATGCAGACCTCAACATAAATTTGCCATGAATGTAAATTCGCTGGGTTATAACACATTTTTGATAAAGTTCTTTAAAATGTAGTAAATTCAATCGCCGTTCCTTGTTTGTTGGGCCTCATTTTGTTCAGAAATTAAGGTTCTGTGAGCCTTGAACCAGTGGAAAGTGGAAAAGAATATTTTACCTAAATGCCACTGAATCAGATTAGCACAGCTAACCTTTGGTGACTGATCCACAAAGTGGATCTAAGTCAGCCGATTAAATCAACGGAAATGAACAATTCTTGAAGTGCTCACATTCTCTGCGCTTACAGATCCACAACCGGTTTCTGGATGTTCGATTTCGTCAGGTTGGGACAGTGAGATTAGATTCAGGGAGCTTTGAAAAATTAGTTAAGCGGTAAACAAAAATATACTTGAATGCCACTTTCAATCAGATTTTTCCCAAACAACCATAGAATGACCGATCCAAACCTTGGACTGTTAGTGTTTATGATACCAAATTAACTTAATTTTCCCAGTAAATTCGTTGAAACAAGGCCGCCAATTTTCATTTTTAGTCTGTATATCCATCTCATGCTTACAAAACATCGCACTT
>JACCGJ010026003.1:0-16000 GCA_013407085.1 Atriophallophorus winterbourni | reverse complement strand
TGTGCAATCAGAAATTTTGCGAAACTGCAACATTGTGTACTTTTCGCGGTTGGGCAGACGATTCTTCCGCAGTGACTACTGGTATTTTGTATCTAAATCTCTTTCCATTGTAAACATCTTTTGTTATGATGGTCGTCCGAAAGTACACGAAGGTATGATTGGAGTTTTCAATAAATTTATTGCTATGTATAGCAAGCTTTTCACATAAACTTGCTTTGGTCACTTTGGATTCATTGACAGGATTACTAGATAGAAAAGGGATATTTCGGAAATGATTTTGTGTTGTTAGGGTATTGGCGCCTAGAACAGCGTCTTGGAATTTACACACAATCTAGCATGTCTCAGCAGTTTCCGAGCAGTAGTATTCTGAAAAGGTGAAAACGGTTTTGAGATTGAGTGTGATATTAAAACGCCGTGAAAATGTGGATACGTTGACAATTCCAATGCGTTCCGCAGCAATTTATATATTTATATATAATGTGATAAATATATACATATACATATGATCATGTGAATCATATTCCTGCACTCTCTGTCTTATAACACTTGCTTCAACCCTCGAACAGAGGTTACCTTTCTTTTCTTTTCTTTCTTTCCGCTCGCTTATTCTGGCAGATTGATGTAACCGTGCTTGCCTAATAGTGGCAGAGGCACCAACATTTAATAAAAAACTGCAAAGAACACATAGTCTGTGCAGAATTTCACACTTTCGGTTTATGGATAAAGGGTGTTATTTCGAACAATGCCAAACGTATAAGTGGTAAGTATTCAGATTTACTAAAAGAAAAGCCTATTTCTTTCGCGAATGTATGAAAAATTTCTTTTTTAAACAAACGTCAAATGTACGGTAACGGAATGAGAATTAGATGTTAACATTGATTCAATTGTACTTGGATGCTCATAACGTAAGCGGCACGACAGAAAGATCGGAATTTAAATTTGATGTGATATAACACATTTTGGGTAAAGTTTGAACTAGTTACCTAGCAACTTCATCAGAACAAGGTTATGAGTTTTAAGGCAATAACTGGCCGATCGATCTGAAAAATATTTGCGATATTTGGGTATTCAAAAAACGAACACCTTTTACTCTCCTCATCTTTACATTTATACTCGATTAGGTAATTAGATTTCATCAAAATTTAAGTAAATTCAATCACCGTTCTTTGTTTGTTGGGCCCCATCTTGTGCAGAAATTAAGATTTTGTGAGCCTTGAACCAGTAGATAACTGGAAATCAATGTTATACTTGAATGCTGCTGAATCAGATTGGCACAGCCAACCTTTGAATGACCTCTCCACATCTTGGATTTTGTGTGTTTATGATAACAAATTAACTTAATTTTCCTAGTAAATTCGTTGAAACAATGCCGTTTATTTTCATTTTTAGTCTGTATATACATCTCATACTTACAAAACATCGCACTTTTATTCATTTCCTCGAATTTCAACAAGATGTTTCATCGTTTCAATGTGTTCGGATGGATGTATACCTCATTATTATGTATAGAAATTAAATAATTCCATTTTTATATGGTTCTAAATCGAATCATTGTTCGCTTCTATGCTAATGAGTGGTCTTCTATTTGCATGGTTTCCATGCAATGGAAATATCTCCCCCAAGTTACTAACACAAGCACATGACCCTGTCCACGTGACTGGTATCCGCGGTGATTGCAATAGTGGGATCGATGGTAGTTTGCTTTGTATAAATTGATAAATTTATGTGTGTATCATGCGCATGAGAATAATAATAAGTGTCACACTCAAATTTCCATAAATGGAAATCGCAAACTGCAATAAAGTTGTTGTGCTACATCTTGCATTGTCCTTACCTGCAATATTATTGAAATGAATTCGAGTTAATAAGGGAGAATTTCGGCGCTAACTTCATGAGTCTTGTGTACAGAACGAAAAATTGTCGTATTCCACATGATCTACTATATGTTGAGATGAAATGAATAATTCGGCCATTGAGCAGAACATATTTTCGGTACAACTTGGTTTGCAAAAGAGATACGAAATCTCTTGGCATTGACCCTACAAGCTGTGAAGAACTTGCACTTCACCGCTCACTTCGGAGGCTATGTGTAGAATGTCATCTACAAGCTGAAAAACAGTAGATGCTGCTCACGTTTGCTGATTGTGTATCACGCTGCAGCGTGCAACTGATTAAGATCGAACGAGTACTGCCCATATTTGCAAACCCTGCGAAGAGATAGTTCTACCCGAATCGGACTGTTCAAGCATTAGAAACGTCGTGGATCGTGAAACCATCATCACCGTCCAAAGTAGGCCAACAATAAGGCGAACATTCGAATTCGTTGAAATGTGAAAATAAAGAATTTCAAATTCGAATCGATTACCAGGCCACCAGAATATGCGATTTCTCAACCGAATGGACAAGGAAATTTAGCTATTATTCAGCTGGCCTCTCGGAGCTTTTGATGTAGGTCTTTCGAAATTTTCCATTTGCGAAGTGATCGCGTCCAAGCGTGTAAAATAATTATAATAAATTTATTGTAGAAAATTTATCTAAAAATAATTCTAAAAAGTTTCGTTTGTAATTCGGGAAATCTAAAACTGGATTGTTGAAATGAAGTAAAGTTAATAAAGGTAAATTTTCCCGTAGTTTTCTTCCACAAACCTGGAAAATTTGACATCAGTAAACGTGGTAAATTGCTCAACAAACTTTGATTTTATCTACTGTTTATGTCAGAAAAATACAGCGTTTTATGTTCTTCGCTCTGCAAACCATTGTCCGTGAAAGCGCAGTTTTGCACGTATCCCCCGTGTTGGTCATGGTTGACTATTTGCCAATTCGCCTTTATTAGATGTTTGAAAAATTGTTATATTCATTTCAAGGAATCTCGTTGATCGCAGCTAACATGTGCGATGCTTGGTTGCATGGGAACAACTTATGCAACCGATCAAGCCGAAAGAAATTAAGTAAAGGTATAAGGAATTTGGGTAGCATTGGTTTAGTCCTCGTTAGACTGTCATATTCAACATCACTACATACATCACTACATCCTAAAAATCAATTCAAAATTACAACGTAATCGGGCGCTGAAGTGGTTCAACCTCAATATAACTAGAATGTATCAACTCGTCTAGAAAGTGGTAGTAATAATTTGTGATACCTCTTCTGAGAACTTCACAGATACACACTTCTACTTGCGTTCACAGTATTTTAACTGCATCATTAATTTTACACCTCATACATTTTTCATGATACCGTTTTTTTTCAACTTAAGACGTCGTGTTTTTCGGTGCATTGCACGCGCACGCAGTGACACATCTAACCGAAACGTGACAATTCGTCCAAGCATTAAACATGCAAACTTGCTTGAACACGCGCTACTTTGCATTGACAACGCTACGTTCTTCAAGCATAGCGCCAGACCGTCTGGAAGCCCACATTTACCACCGCGTCAACAGCAAACTTGCACGCTTGTAGTTTATTTCACGTGATTAAACGTCCTCCTATAAGTTTGCAAGCGTGCCATACGCTTCTGGTTCACGTAGACAGCAAGGAGACCTTGTCAACCAAGCTGCCGTCAGTTTGGTTGAGCATTGTGCGAACAACTCAAGTTTTCTGATAAATGGGTTGTTTGAAGTGACTGGGTGAGAGCGTATACAGGAGCGGGGGCGAGAGTGGATGCAAAGAGCCAGATGTCTAGATTGTAACGATTTGTGACACTTTGGAAAATGTGACATTCAAACGGAAGAATGATGGTCAAAACAGATGAAGGTCACTGGGGAATTTATGATACAGGAAAACGGTTAATAAATTTGCAAACGTTGTTCACATTTGCAATCTAAATAACATATCGAAGTTTTGAAGACGCGATATGCGTTTCGATTGGTACAAAACTCGAATCTTTGTGTTTAGTGTATCGTGAACAGTTTAATATATTAAATATTTTGGAGATAGCGTATTCGAAAACAGTTAATAAAATTTGATGATGTGAAATCGTGCCTGTAGCAAATTGGGTATAAAGATTGTGGAAAAATTAGGAATTTAGTAAATTCTTGTAGTAAAATTCATTGGAACCTTGTTAAGTGAAACATTTCACGGTATATGTGGTTTGATAGAAAGAAAATTTATTAATTATAAACTTGAACAATGAAACCTGCTTTGCAAAATGGTAACATGGTTTTCTATTCATTTGGTTGGGTGATTATTATATTTCTAATGCACTGCTGGGCCAGCAGTGCTTGTGGGCTAAAGAGAACACAATCTGCTCTGAACTTGTGTGTTGAGTGAATGAATGATTATTACAAAGTATCTATAGTGAATTATTCTCTCATTATGCAGTTGAGATCGATAGTGATTAATGCCCGATCAATATTTCACTCTCTGTCTATTCTACACCTCTCCCCTTTGAATTAATTGAAGGCACTAAACGACTGAATAAAAGCTTTTGTAGCGTGGGTTCTGGTTTTATACACTGAGGGCTTCAGGTAACTCGTTTCTGGGTGAATCCTGAGGCTGTTTGTTCGAGCCACTGTTTTGACGAGTATTTTTCATGGAATTGTAATTGATTTTTTATGTACTTCGAGGATGATTCAAGAATGATTATAATGGCATGTCCATATTACCTCAATAACTTGCTCTTTTTGAATGTAGTTGTATATGACTTTATCACCTTTCTTTGATAACACTTCGGGCCGCTTTGAAAACACGTAATTAATGTTGAACTACTCGATTGCTTCCACATAAACTGCAAAAATAACAGGCATTCGCAACCACGGGCCTTTTGTCTATGGACATGTCCTAAGCGCATAATTGGGAAGCATTTGATATACATGCAATAACTTCGGCATTTCCCGGAAACCTGTTTTATGTATTGATCCATAAACGGCTAGGAAGCGTACCATTTTGCAAGAATTTTCCTTAGACTGATTACATGTGGCCGCTGATGAAACTGTATAAGATCCTATTTGATGTTGCGTGTCGCATGTTGCACAGTTGCTAGTTTGTACTGTAAAACGTCTCCAATCCCATATTCTGTAAATTCGACTTTTGCCATCACTAGTAGTTGAGAATCACATTGAGCCAGTAGAAGGCCAGATTTTAGGACTTTCTTTATTGCTGGCACTTTTTCAACCATTCCCACATAACAGTCTGTGTCAGTAGACTATTGAGTGGCGCTTGTAGTCTTACTGTTTTGCGGTCCCATTTCTGTGGCTCTGACAATTTTGGTTACATCTTCGCCGAATCTGCTCGGATTTCTCACATTCCAAAAATTCTGTGTTACCTTTGATCATAGCTATCGGAATTTATTCGTGTTGTTCTTGTCAACCGATAAACAACAAAGTTACCATTTCGACCTAATTATATCAGTTTGCTCAAACGTTTTCCCACCGTCAACTATTCTACGGTTTTTACTATCAATGTAAAGATCGCGTCGAGCTACGTAACCGATTCTGTGTTTTACCTTGTGTGGTTAACGAGTTATAGTTGATTATTCGCTAAATGACATGAGTTACAAAGCAGCCACATCGACCAATCGACAAAACGCCCACCATTCAGCCGAACAACCCACTTCACGCTACTAACATGTGTAACCGCATCCAACATACGGACAAAAAATCATTCGATCAAGATGTGACAGTGAGGATTGTTCACCCGACATGGAACCAACTTGACCTCTGTGCCAAGGGCCTGGATCCGCCGAACGCAACAATGTTCACGGCCGGCACAGCTGATAGGACGCATCTCGACACTCAAAATTGTTTCGAGGTCACGTACAAAGAGTGTGAACAACAGATGAGTCCCAAGGTGAGTAAAGTCATAACGTGTTTTCTGTGTACGAGTAAGATCCACGGTAAATGTGACCGTACTTTATACCATGATTCGATAGAATTAATACATAAAGAAAAGGTTCCAGGCGCTTGATATGCCGTATTTTCGTTGCACGAAGCCGATAATTTTGATTCCAAAATAGAAAATAGAATGGCAAGTTTCGATTTCAGCCTTCGACGTGTGGAAGAATTATTGATAAATCATGCGAGTAGGCGAGAGACTACTGATGTAAACCATCTTGTCAATGGAACAATTTCGGAACCACCACTGAAGGAATCTGAAACTGAGGTTATTGGTGTGACAAAAAAGAAAAAAAGCAGGGTTAATCCCGTTTTGGAATCAGCTTAAACGACCATGAATGTGGTGGCGTTATAGGTGGTGTTGCGTTGTATTGTCACAAGCGACAAAAGATAAACATCATCTCAAATACTGATCTTTCACTCACTGACACGATGTGGTGCTCACATGACCTATAATCCAGTGGAGGCTGTACTATTAGGATCATATACCGCTCACCAACATCGACCACATAACACAACGATATGCTAGTTGGAAGACTTCAGCGGTTCAACGCTTAAATGCGTTTGGGACTTTAACTTTCCGCGGCTATACTTCAGAGGCCAGCATCCAATGAACTCACTGAAGCACAAACTTCGCGAAGTATTCAACCTGATACCCGTGTACAACAACGTCTACAACCATACACGAATGAAAGGGAGAGATCGGCAATCTATTTTGGACCTTGTTTCGAGTTAAAACGCATCAGCTATCGAATCAATCACATACGAATCTCTATTTCGTTGGAGTAACCATGCCGTGCTCGTGTTCGATTATGTCTAAGACAGCGACGAGACGAAGGTCATCCGTAAAGTCGATATTTAGAGACTCAGAGAAGCACTCTGTGAACCAAACGAGGTCCAACTTGATTTCAGTGACCCAAATGCACATTACAACTCATTGTTGAATTACCTTTGGATGAAAAAACCAATCAAAATCTCGATTTATTCCCAGCAAATATGGCCGCAACTTCTGATTCACTGTTCGCAGTAGAACCAGAAAATGAATTTCACTGAAAAGACGAGCCGTGGCTATTTATTGTGATCTTGCTACTCCTACAATTTAGTTTCAATTTTGCCGAATACGGAACAGAGTGACCATCCTCGTTCGGCAGGACAAACAACAATACCAGCAACGCATGTTGGAAAGAATGAAATATAATCCAAAATACTGTACAAAATTTTGAATTAGAGAAAAAATAAGAAACCAGGTGTTTTTCCGTTCATGACAGAACGAGGAATGGCTACTACAGTTCAAGAGACAACGCATGCTCTTGCGAGCTTTCACTCCTAAGTGTTCTGTCTGAAACAGCAGCTATTGCATCATGGTTAATCAAACTCATTAGAATCTCTAACGGAACCCATAATTGACCAAGTCGTTGTGGAACGAAACACAAGGCGACTAAATACTAGATAATCCCCGTGTTGGGACAACTTTATCACAGCTATTCTCCGTGCATGTTATATGCAGCTTTCATACAGTCTAGTAGTGGTTTACATCGGGAGAATTCGCGAAGATTACGTGGCGTCATCAGGGTAAGCTGGTTTTATAACACCGATTTGAAAGGGTGACTGTAGTTCGGACGTAGCAAATTACAGTCCTGTTACTCTCTGCGATGTGATAAAAGTCAGTTGCCCTAAGAATACATAGAGTCATTTAAGTTGCCTCATTATACCGCAAACAAGACTCGATTGTCGACGTCATTTCTTCTCGGTGCGTATTTGCTTTCTGTGGAATTCACTATCCCAGGATATTGTGAACGCTCCTACGATCCACGATTTTAAATCGAAACTGGATGTTTATATCAAAGAGCACTCCACTATCAGCCCTGTATATTGATCACATATGAACCCATACGAACCAATCGCTTCGAAAACAATTTGATAGCATCCTCTGTATTATTATAGCTATCATCCAATGGTACATGTAAAGCAAGTGCTTTATTTCACCACAAAACCTTGAACCTTGATTCATCCTTCATCTTGAGTAAAAAGTTGTGATGGTCATTTACGAAACACAAAGCGGACTGCATGGTTATTTGCTGGATTATACCGAAATTTTTCATATGGCTGCAATCTTTGACGCATCCGGTCTTCTGTATTCACTACCGATGACTGTTTCCAAATTTTGAATACAGAATGAAGACTTTTCAAAATTTGATTGTGTCACAAAGTTTGTCCCAGCTGTTGTGAACACCACATTTGGAATACCCTTGTTACTTGTGCTATTCTGAAACATATTTGTCATGAATTTCGGACGCATTATGCGACACGCTTTCTCTGTGTGACCAACTATTCCACAATTTTGGCATTTCTGTCCGTTGTATCGGCAAAATCGCTCATAGTGCAACATTCCAAAATGCTAAATTCACGTTTGAGATTTTTCAATTTTTGAATTACTTCACCGACTTTTTGTAATTTAATGTCAAGGTCAGATTCCGATTTTGATAAAACTATTGTGACACGAGTTCTATAGAAGCGTATTCTGTTTGAATTTTCCGTTTAAATCGAATCGAATGTGACTCCAATAACTGAATGTGTCTGAAATTCTTTGAACTTTAGCACTGAAATGTCAACCGACTGTCCCCAGCTTGAACTGTTAATTATGTAGATTGCGAGTTTCTGTATGAATTGAACAATTCTTGTATGAATACACACGGTACTGATATTGCTTTGATGTGTGAGAGAATTTATCCGCACTCCGTAATGCGTTACAAGTAAAACATGAAGGTTGTGTAAAGTTGTCGGCTGATTATGCATGTGAATCATTTTTTCTGAGGTCTAAATCAAATAAAGCTACACTAGATGCGTTTCGATGTAGATGGTGGAAAAAATCAAAAGTGTTCAGGATCCGATTTTATTACCATTGATTCTTTCTTTCGAATCTTTCCGGCGTCACTCACAGTGATAGATAGCACTCAATCTATTGGATCA
Organism: Atriophallophorus winterbourni; assembly: GCA_013407085.1. Lineage (NCBI taxonomy): Eukaryota > Metazoa > Platyhelminthes > Trematoda > Plagiorchiida > Microphallidae > Atriophallophorus > Atriophallophorus winterbourni. Next base: position 7,199 of record JACCGJ010026003.1, on the reverse strand, counting down.
GTTGCACGCCGTTGGCTTGATGCACGTTAAGCAACCGAATGCATTATTTATTATTTCTTAACTTCGAGAAGACACTATTCACAGTGCCTAAAAACTGCGCGGTCACGAGCAAGTTCTTCCAAGTTCGTAGGATCACAGTCAAGAGCTCACATATCTGTTTCACAAACGTCTTTGTACCGCAAGATCAGTCTGCCCAACGGTCGACTTACTGATTTTCACTCACAATGAAGTACATAGTTTTGAAACGTTATATTGCCATATAACACAAAGTATATTAATAGCTAACAGTAAACCTTTAATGCGTAGCGAAAGATCATGTTACTGAAATAACAAACTAATCCTCAGCAATTGTTGAACCTGTCTTTTTATCATTCAAGTTTCAAGAATATACAACATATAAAGCTGATAGTTATACAAAATCATAGGATATTTGTTTAGGGATATATATATATATATATGAACAATAAAACTCATTTGCATTTAATTCCATCACGCACATTCTACGACCGGTTTTGTGCTGTTTGCATTCATCAGGTAGGGACTGGATCAGGATCTACATGCGCTCCAGTATGTTATTTCTACAGGCTATCTGGATACTCTATCCAACATTATGCATGTCACACCCGCCTCACCTCACGATATCATTCACTTCCTCCCGATTCATCCGTGAGGTCAACGTGTCCAACGCTAATTACGTTCACCGTTGAATGCCGCAACACGAGAGAAAGACAATTGGTCAAACCCGTTTATTACGTGCATAATCAAGAATTAACCACACCCATATCTTATATAACTAAAACTCGTTAACACAACATGGTAATCTGCAAGACTCTACCGGCTGTCACGTCGATTTGATTTGTCATTCGATTTTGTACCAACTGGTTCAATTCAAGCCATCATCAGTTTAGGCTTATTTAATGGACCTTGAGGAATCGAATATCTTTCATCAGCAGCTGACGTTTTCCATCTGCTCATTTTGAGGATAGCTTCGCTTGAAACCTATTTTCATACAAACCTTCCAAAACCCGACTTATTACAGGTTCTCGATTTTACTGGTTGTCGTTTTGGCGCTACGGGCTATTGTGTTGTGCCGAAGGTTTGCGTTCTGCATGTTATCCGAAACATCGCTAATGTAATTTACATCTCCACCATTTGCTCAGCAAGTTTACAAAAGCTAGAAAAATAATGTAGCATCGGGAAACGCAGCTTGTAATTGTGAAATAAAATTTATCACACGGTCAGCGAATTAAGCGGTTGAATCGTTTGGAGTTCACCTAGCAACGAGATTATTTCCCATTAAATATTAAGTACGAGCTTCATCCGTGCTGAAACTTAATCCAAAATATCTTCGTTAAGTAGCACACGCAGCCAACTGAACCCACTTGTAATGCCACAGTACCGAATAACTTGTCGTTGCCGTTTATATTCCGTGTGCGTCTACTTCGAATGAAACAGCTAACAAAGGGGGTACCAGTAAGCGAATGGATTTAGCACAATGTTGCTACTAAATTTTCACGTACACATTGTTTGAACCGGTTTAATGTTGATATCATTAGATATTTACAATCCTGCGTCGAAAATCATGCTCTCCTTTTTACACAAAAGAGTTTGCTTTTTTAACCATAATGATATGTGAGTAAGAACTTGAGCTGCATGATGTCCTGTCAATGGTGGCCCTGGCAAGTACTTATATATCAAATTGAAACGCATTATTCAGATTTTTTCTCGGATGCAACACCTTACAATTTATGCACATCTAACCGATAGCAATCGCTTGGACACACTTGCTACCATTTTCCATTTAACTGTCAGGCTGAACTCCTTAAATGCTCATTATAGCATAATATTATTATTGCCGATTTACTTGTATATCTTTTTAACAATATTAGGAAGGATAATAAACAGCTTCATAACATCGAAATAAACATATACTATAGACCAATTCTCACTGAAACCCTCCACCTATTGACGGCAACTAGCAAAAAAATATTTCACTTTCGGACGCAAATTGTGTTAAATTTGGTCACAAACATTGAGGAACAATTTTCTGAAATGTTTTCAATGATAAAACCAATGTCATAGAATCGGATGAAGTAAACGAGCTAGCAATTTTATTTAGATAAATGTTTAAGGTTCCATTTCACCTTCATAATTGATCCACCAACTGAAAAATAATTGAGTTAAAAACGTAATATTCTGCTAGTTGATTACGCGTTAATGTTCGCATTCTTGATGAGAGGGTCTCGTGCACTAGAATGTCGACCTTCGACAACCACTAGAGTAATACCCTCCGCACGAAGTGTTTAAATCATTCTGAAGCTATTTACGAAAACATACAGTGTTTGCTGAACTTCGAATATAACCTGTGACCATTAAATTGAAGAGTACAGGTTATTAGAACCAGTCTCAAGGGTGATTATGTATATTGGGTCAATTTCAAAATCTATCAAGTTTATATACAGTTCGGCATTAACATACATCCTATTTTACGATTATTCTATTTGAAAACCCAATTGACTAGACACACCGTTTTTACACGAATGATTTTTTGCAGCATTACAACCCTTTTTTCCATTTTTACGAAGCTTGATTCATATAGGTGTATCTCTGTGTGTAAACTTGAAAAAGAATTTACATAATGCGTGATATCTAATATAATTGTGCTAATAATTTGCTAAGATTTCCTTTCATCTGTTGGACTGCAACGCATGAAACTTCCAAAGGAACCTCAAGAATCAAGAATCAAAATTTTATAGTGAAAAAAGCAATCGCTTTACATGTACCATTGGATGACAGCTATACTAATACAGAAGATGCAATTAAAATTATATCAAAGCGATTGGTTTGTATGGGTTCATAAGGGGTCAATATACATGGCCGATAGTGGAGTGCTCTTTGATATAAACATCCAGTTTCGATTTGAATTCGCGGATCGTAGGACCGTTCACAATATTCTGGGATAGTGAATTCAACAGAAAGCAAATACGCAGCGAGAAGAAATGACGTCTGCAATTGAGTCTTGATTCATAAATGACGCAAATATATTACGTTTTACTAATTTCAGCGGAATTTGATTCATTCAATATTTAGTTTACAAAGTAAAACAATCTGACCGCTGCATCTCTATTTATACATCTGATTGTAGACGAATTTGTAAGAACATATCATGAAATATACTGAACTTGGCAAAATCTGTGCAATGACATTAAATGCCAATACACAAACAAGACTTTCGTGTCTATTTTACGCTTTTGTTTGTCTTGCCACTTTCACCGGAAACGTTACTAATGCGCTCAATGTTTCAAGTGTTTCGAAATTTCAATCAGAGTTGAACGGTTAAAAGCTTTCCTTGTTGATGATGAAAACGAAAAGGTGTGGTTAAAATTATAAAAATTTTCTGAAGCATTTTATATTATTTCCAATGTGGCATGATTGTTAAAACGATTTTAAGGTTGATCCCAATAATTTAATCAATATATAGTTCACGAAGAATGAAATCAATTATGGCTGACATGAGATAGAAAAATTTTTTATCTATTTATTACAGAAAAGAAGATTGAAAAAACGGACAATCTATATAAAAAATAAATGATCGCGATCAGACCTGAATATAGAAAAAGGAGATCTGCGATAAAAAATATATTTAACGTGAACGATCGCAGTTAACCATAATATTTGTAAAAAACATTTTCACGTGTAAATATCTATATATCTAAAAATAAAATGGCGATTATCTAATATCATTATCATCTATTATAATCTATCTATCTATCTACTAATCTATCTATCTTTTTATCTGTATGTATTTATCAGTCTTGCAATCGATCTATCTATTGATTTATAATTCTACGGTTTATATGAAATTCCTGAAAAAATTGAGTTTTATCTCGTTCTGCCATTAGATGGACCACTAATTGTTTAATGAACAATATTAAAATAATTGTTTGATATTATTGAAAGATTTTTTGCTGCTTTATATCATCGCAATGTTTTATTTTACCGATTGCGATACGTACTCAAAATAATTTGTCAAACTCTCATCAAATCAAACTCTTCTTATCTTCTCTTGTAAGCACAATATGTTCAATTGTGAGCAATAAGGGCGCTCGCAACAAAGGTAGCTAAATTATAACAGTTGATTTCATGCAGCCAGAAGTAATATTATTGTTATATTTGACGGTACAATCAGAAATTAAATTCGGACTATACTTATGGGAACTCATATAGAAATATTCAAATTCAAATGCTAGCTGAAGCTGTTTATATAAACCATGCAATGTCAATCAACTGGAAGTCACACTGAAAATATTCCACAGATGAAAATCCTGTACACTCGTTACTCCGCGCTCAACATCCTTCCTCATTTATCAACCGGAATTTCTCCGCCAATTATTCCAACCAGTCACGCATAACCTCCCGTATGCATGATGAATAAACACCTCTTGATGTAAGCCTCAAGTTGACAGTTGAGAGGGTGTGGACTTTTACAAGGCGATGATTGTTTCAAATGGAAACTTGATGGAAATATGAATCATTGAACCGAGAACAGTTGCGGAAACTCGTATGGTGAATTGTATGTTTGAAGTTTGGCGGTGTGTTTGTTGAAAAGTTGATTTCTGAAATTGATTTACCTTAAGTACCTTGAACGATGGAGAATGTTTGGTTACAATTCGAACAGCATTCTCAATGTTCGTTATCATTCTTAGTTAACCTCGAAATGCAGACTAGCAGTATATACAGTATCAAAAAAACATAGTCAAATTTGGACAATTATAGTTAGACAGATAGTTAGAGTGAAATTTGGTTCCAATGGCTAATGTTAATCATGGGCACACAAAATTATATCACAGCGGACACGATAATATAAAAATCGACTCATAATTTTTGATCGATTTAACTTACCAGGTAATGGTTATTTACTTTATCAATTGAAAATTGATCCCATTAATTGCTTTACAAAGTTTTATATGAAATTATTCTAGCGATATCAAATGTCAAATTATCTACGTCTTAATTTTTTTCCATGAAACATCATGCTGTATGAGCATAGCTGCTTGGAACACAACAATCCAGATCTAGATGACTTGAATAGTTTTGCTGTAGATTTCTCTGTTTAAATGTCTTGTAAACTTAATAATGATATATTGATTCGTGGTCATTGATTCGGGTGATGGGAGCAACACATCACTTTGGTCATTCATAAGCGCTTTGAGTGCTTGACCACGAATGACTATGCGATTCTGTGTTTGAACATCGTGGTTCGTTGTACGAACCCTATGCAACAGTGGCATTCAAGTATAACCTTGTTTACCATTTATCCAGTGTTTCAAGGCTTACTGAAACTAATCTTATGGTCTCCACCTGATGACGGCAAACAGCCAGAAACCGGTAGTGGAGTGTAATTTCGGGGGATGTGAGCAACACATTACTTTGAATACTGATATAATTTTTGATTCTTTTTAGATTCTTTAGAAAGGAGAATAGAAAGAAATGTTGTTCAAACATTTGCGTTTGACTTCATATAAGTTAGCATTTTTCGTTAATTTGAATAGATAGTTTGGCCTTGGTAGATTTATCATTAAGAAGCCTTAAAATTCTAGAAATTTTAGCATTGTTCTGTTATTCAAGATGTTCGAAACGTCATCATTTATTCTACAAGTTGGTTGCGACCAGAATGAAATCCCTACGTAAAAATTTTAAGGCAATCAGCACTAAATAACAAAAATAAGAGTTATATCGTTTCATTTTCTTACTTATAGCAATTTTCTCTTCCACGGTCTAACCCTTGAGCACCACTCGGAGTCTAAGTGAATTATTTTTTTCGGTGTAAATTAGATTACATCAGGTGTCGAAGATGGATAGACCCAGTTCTCGGGATTTCTGCCTGCGGGGTTAACCTCTTCGTGACAAGCGTCAAATTGATTATCTCTAGGAGAGAAAAATAATGTTCGCTATGTTTTTTTGTTGAAGACACTTGAGTGAAGCATGCTTGAGAAATGCTAGATGCGTATAGTATATATTTTACCCCAGAAAATGCGTAATGATTACGAATCCAACAAACGCATGACAGAAATGCTTCACGTTCTAGTATAAAAATACAGTGATTGTGATTATACATGAAACATTATCACATTTAAATGCTTTTACGTTTTGGAAAATAATACGATCTATTAGGAATATGATAAATTTATTCTTTAAAATTTGGGGCTGTATTCGCGACACTAATCAAGGGAGATATCAATATATTTTCTGTAAAATATCGGCACCTGAATTCTTTAGGACCAGTGCATATATACTGTGTGTTTAGCACAAAACAAAAAGAAAGTCTCTACATTATACATTGGAAAGACGTGAATTACAACTACACTCTTGGGTCCAACCAACTGGTCTGGACAACTGATGAGAAGGATTTGGGTGTTTGGATCAGTTTAAGTCTGAAGACTTCACTGCAGTGTAAAGCGGTATACAAAAAGGCGTCATAAGTCTTGGCGTTATTGAAACGAATTTTTGGCAGATTCCCGAATCAGTCGGTGCCCCGAGTCATGAACACCTATCTGAGACCAGCGATGGAGTACGCTGTTCAGGCTTGGTCACCCTGGATTCAGAAAGACATCAATCTTCTGCAGCGTATTTACCACCGAACCACAAAGCTTGTACCCGGACTAGCTGCTAAACCATATGAAGAACGTTTGAGAAGTCTCAATCTTTTCGACTTTCGCTGTCGTCGACTAAGAGGTGACCTCATACTGATGTACAATATTATGCACGTCCTAACCATCCCTTGTCCAAACTTTTCGCACGCTCGCCACCCCGTGCCAGTCGGAAACATGAACTTCAAAGTGAATTCAAAGGTTTGTAATGGTCTAAAAGCATTTTACTTAACAATAACCTATAGGATGGAGTTTATGAGGTATATACAATAAAAAAAGAAGAACAGGAAAACTCATGTAGTGTAAATCGTATCAAAGTTTGGGTTGTCTCTCAAGTATTTGTCAAATTAGCTTTAAAAATATCCAGGTTGGCTGAGTGTGTAACAGTGGAGGGGAGGGTGTTTCATGTGGAACTTACACGTACAGCATAGGAATATCTTCGACAGTTTAGTTTTGAAGTGGGAATAACCACTGTAAGTTCATGTTTCCCACTGGCACGGGGTGGGGAGCATGTGAAAAGTTTGGACAAGGGATGGTTAGGGGCGTGCA